>JACEGR010000338.1:0-295097 GCA_014170235.1 Listronotus bonariensis | reverse complement strand
GTCCTGTTTGCTTGTAATAAAAAAATGAGGTAATAAAATATCCTATTTATAACCTTTTTTTATCTTTGGACAAACCACGAAGACTAAAGGCCTAAATACTAACGTACCGTGGGTGTCCTAAGCGAGGTAAGAGGGAGTTTTGACACGGGACTTAAATACTTGAAGATTTGGGGGGAAGGAAAGACCTCCGTGGGCAGCAGGTTCCACATTCTAGAAACTCTAGGGATAAAAGAACGAACAAAGTGGGAAGTTCGGGGCATGTCCAGTTGGCCGTATAGAGGTGCATACGCGCGAAACCACGAGTTTCTCTGTTGGGAACCGTGAGTGGAGGAACTATACTGGACAATTTTTCAGAGCAGAAGCCATGGAAGTACCTATAAAAGCGATAGATCCCCCACAGCCCGACGATGGGCAAGAGGGGAAGCGTTTCTAGGGAAGCGTTTCTGTAAGTGAAGGATTATTAATGAGACGAAAAGCTCTTCTCTGAATAGAATCCAGAATGCTTAGGGTTGAGGGAGAAGCCATGCCCCAGATATGAGAACAATACTCCAAGGGAGGTCGGATTTGGGACACATATAAAGTGTATAAATTAGAAGGAGAAAAATACTTTTTGGCTCGAAAGAGAAATCCAAGCTTTTTGAAGCTGCCGTGACAATAGATACAATGTGTTTATGCCAGTTAAGGTTACTTTCAAATGTGACGCCCACAAGATTGAAGGCGTCTTTGCTCTGTAAAACTTGGCCGCTCATAAGTAGAGGATGACTATTTGGTGACTCTTTTCGCGACAAGGAACATAATTGTGTTTTGGATGCATTAAAGTGGACGAGATTTTTGGCGCCCCAATCCAATATTAAATTAAGATTCTGCGAAAGAGATATCTGCATCGCTCTGCGTTTGTTTTCCAAATCAGGTTTAGTGATGGGTTTAGGAACCTGAAAGCCTGTTTTTATTTTTTAATACTTTGAAAAATAAACAAATATTAGTTATCTAGAGCCCAAAATGCAATGCAATAGCATATTAAAAGCGTATTTAAAGTACAGGGTGATCATTATTAGGTCGGCACCATTTGTAACTTCTTAATTATTGGAAAGACGAAGTCGGTTAATTAGTGAAGTTGTAGTATTTTTTTGCTGATTATCATGCTGCCAACGAAAAAACAATAATTAAACAACGGGTTTTTGATTTATTGCAAAAAATATTTTTTTTTTATAAGAAATTCTGCATATTAAATTACCATTAAAAGATCTATTTAATAACCTAAAAAAAGTCGCTATTTAATTTATCCAGTTTTTAATAGATTTGGAAATATGGCCATTCTCAAGAATTTAATAATAATGGCATTTTTAAATAAACACCCTGTATATTGCACCACCAATAAATAGATATTTTAAAAAGCTATAAGAATATACCGCATTTATTTTAACTATTTTTTGTAATTTTAAAAGTATGGCCATCCAAAAATAGGTTTGAATTTTAAAACCTAAATAATAATAAGTTTTTATTTTTATTATTTTTATTCCATTTGTCTTGACAACGGTGGCAGATTTGCCACCAAAACGTCGATTTTTAATTATCTTTTTACTTGTTTAAATTTTTTTGGTTTTTAGTACTTTTATTTTATTTTGGCGTGTACCAAATAAATACCATCCATTAAATGAATCCGCCAAACTACAGAACATATCTTCAAATTTAGGTTTGTATCACGTTTAAACCAAAATGTAAAATACTTTCTTTAATTTAAAATGAAACCGACTTTAAAGTTTCTGATATTAAAATATCATGATCGTAGTTAAAAAAATAACTCAGTGATGGTAATAAGTATTTGTTGGGCTCTTGTTAGGCTCTTTGTTGTGTATTAAAGTTAATAATTGATTTTAAATGTAGCTTTTAATTTTACTTAATAATTTCTTTAAAACTACAGCTCTGTCCTAGGATTAAACCTAATGTATGATCTATCATTAAATTTGTAGCAAAATTGGCTTTTAAATTTTAAGATTATGATACCAAACTTGTATTAAGCAAAATTAAACAAATGAAGAACTTACTAAAAGAGACGTCATACTAAGATCCAATACTAACTGAATAGAGCAGAAAAAGTGGCGATGCAAAACTACACTTGTATTTTAAAATTGAAATTTAAATAAATCCAAAACTACAAAATTAGGAAAAAGAAAAATATTTATTTAACGGGTGTTTCAAAAAATGGTTAAAATTTTAAAACCATTTTAAACAGGATATTATTATTTAATTAAACTTTAATTTTGTTTTTATTCAACCGATTACGCATCTCCTACCATTTCGAAGCTGTTGATACTGGCCTTTTTTATACTGGACAAGTAATAGTGTAAAAAATCAAAAAAGTAAATCTCTTTAGGTACATAAATAAAATTTTAAAAAACCTGATTTGGTTATAAAGTTTACAATTTGTTATAAATTGATCAAAAATTTATGTTTTGCAATACTGACGGAAATTTAAACAGAAATGTATTACTTAACACGAGATATACGACATAATAAACGCATACACAACCAATACCAAAACTAAACTTAAACTAGACAGATATTATATTATAACACACAGCAGGTTTATGACATAATAAAGGCAAATAATAATGAAAACAACGTTGCATTATGCTTCAGGGAGGCAGTATAGACACCGTGGCAACGTCGATTTATCATAATATGCATGTGGTGTGGAAAGTGTCAATAACAATGTAGAGTGTGTGAGATTCTTGAGTGTACATCTAGAGCCCAAAATGCAATGGGATCAACATATTGATGAACTAAGTGGAAGACTAAGTCAAAATCTGTTTGCCCTAAGAAATCTATCTGGGAATGTGTCCCAGGGTGTTCTGAAGGCAGCATATTATGCAAATTTTCACTTGCACATGTCATATGCTTTGCTTGTTTGGGGTCACTTCGGGGGTAGCAGGTTTTTGTACTTCAAAGGAAGGCAATGAGAATTCTGGCTGGTCTCGGGTATCGGGATGACTGTAGGCAGGCATATGCGTCTTTGGGTATTCCTACGCTTTTATCTTAGTTTATTCTTGACAACTTGCTGTTAGACAGGAGGAATGAAAACATTTTTGTACAACATGCAAATACACATTGCTATTATACCAGACATGAAACAAATCTGATAGTTCCGTTCTGGAGGCTAAGATGGTGTTAGAGTGGACCGGGTTTCTGGGCAATAAAACTGCATAATGTTTTACATCTTACCATAAAAAATGTATCTTTTAATATTAAAAAAAAAATAGAATTAAGGCTATCCCTATTAAGAATACTTTTTATGATGTTACATTACATTTTAAATTTGTTTAAAATTAATATTTTAGATTTTTATTAAACATTAGATTTTTATGATTTTATATATCCTGTTACGTGTGTAAAAATATTGTATGTATTTTAATTTAAATTTTAATAACCAGTGCGTAGCAAGGTTTTAAAGAATAACATTTTTTTTGTGGGAAGCGGTAAAAACGCGTATAAAAATGCATTGGTTTTTATTAATTATATTTAACCATTATCAAAAAAATAAACAAAAGTAAATTTTTAATTATATCATATTTATTTAAGAAAAAATTAGGGCTAAATTTTTATTTATTTGCTTCAATATGCCTAAAAGATAAAAAATAAAAAGTTTTTTTCTATCATTTTAAGTTATCGATATAAGTTGTTATCAAAATATAAATAAAAAGCCTGTACAAGTATTATTCACCTAAACAAAATCACCTATTTTAGCTCATATTATTGCATCATTTTTTATTGTTAACAGTGTTTATTAGGGAACACTAAATATACACAGACAATATAAACATTATTATAATAATTAGCCCCTGTCACTTAAATATTAATGCAAGTGTATCGTAGGTTGCACAAAATTTAAATAAACTTAAAAAATAGAATTCTTTAAACTTATTAACAATATACCGTAGTAATATAACCACCTTTTACTTGTTCTTAAGTATACGACAAAACGATATACAATAATAAATATTTGTCTATACCCAACAACTAATATAAAACACCTTATTTTCATTAATGAATGACATTGTTTTAATGGTTTTAAATTTAATTCATAAATAATATAATATTTGTGTTAATTCCTTTATCTCCAAGTCAAAAAAAAAAAAAATGTTTTAAATCCTATTATTAATGAAAAAAAAAAATGAAAAGATGTGTCTTCAATATAAATTTAAATATTAGTATTGATGGAAAATGCACAATTTGTGATATTTGCACTTTTGCACCAGTGCGAAAAAGTGACTTTTTCAGAATAAAATTTGTGCGAAAAAGTACGCTTTTCCGCATGTCTATTTTAGTTAAGGAGTATAAGTTAATTTTTATACAGAGTGAACATTTAAAAACAAAACAGACCTAATTTTCGGCACTTTAGATTATTTAACGAAAAACGATTAAAACCGTCAATTTTTGATTTTAGGGTGAAATATTTTATTGCCCTTTAACCCTCTGAACTGAGATTCTCAAGAAAAATCTTCAATAGAAATAGGGATTAAGTAGTAACTTATTTTAAAAGTCTCAAATCTAATTGGATCTGCCAAGTTTAAAGTATTTGCTAATATTTCCGTTTATATGACAGCTTGTCAAAATAAATAAAAATTTAAATTTTGACAAGCTGCCATATTAACGAAAATAATAGCAAAGACTTTAAACTTAAATTGTAATCAGGTTTGGGACACCTTTAAAATAAGTATCACTTAACCCCTTTTCTATTTAAGATTTCGTGGGTCCCACCCCTGCTAGAAGGTTGCAGTTCAGAGGGTAAAAGCGCCAAAAAATGTTTTCTTCATAAATGACCTGTAGTGCCCAAAATTAGCTCTGTTTTGTTCAAATGGCCACCGTGTATATTTTTGAAAAGTGTGTGGGAAAAATAAACTTGTGTCTCGGACAACACCCTACTGTGTTCCAGGCCGAAATTGTAGCCAAAGAACAATGTGCTAGGAATGTGGTTAAAACCATAGTAATTTATTCGGACACTCAGGCAGCCATCGTAGTTGCCCTAAAAGAGGTAGGTGCGTCTAATAAACTAAACTAACTTTTGCCTGGGTACCAGGATACGAGGTTCACAAAGGCAATTAGAAAGTTGACAGGGCAATGGTAGCTTCCGAGTCCTACTGTGATATTCCTTTATATCAAGTAAGGTCATCTATTAGTTTAAGAACCATGAGTGACTCCCAAGACTGGTGAATAAGAACACCAGAAATTATTATATAATGCATACTCGCCAGGATTTACAAAATACTTTCTGAATTACAACCGGGAGGCGGTAAGCCTAATAGAGGCTCAAGTAACAGGTCACTGCATACTAAATAAACACCTGGAAAGTATGGGACTGCAAAAAAACTCTATACAGGCCCTGCTACGAAAAAAGAAGTCTATTGTAAAACCTTTTGTCGTCTGCGTTTGCAAAGCTGGCTGAGAAAAACCTAAAGCGGTAAGATTTACCAAAGAGCCAGTTTTTAGCTTGTGGGGTATAATATAAAAAACCGAATGGGATTGAGTGCTCTAACATATGGACAAAGGACCCACAATAAACCTGAGTAGGTTGCAGTAATAGAGGATATACGGTCCATTTCCAGGTAATCTAACCTAATGTAAGTGTTTTTAAAAAGATCTGTTTGACATTACAAAACATCTTTTAAACCCATTTTACCTCTAAAAACTGTTACGACCCTGGTGCAAATAAATAAGTTTTGTATATTAACAAAGAAATTAATTACTTCCTAATTAAATTGTTTTCATAAGGTACACAAAGCTTTCCCTCGCATTCCCAAAAACAAAATATTTTAATTGAGCCATTACGCAAAACAGAAATATAACAAACAAGCATAAATCTAGCGTAAACCGTGCGTAATAATACGCTATGTGACACACGTCTGCCATAACTTTACGCGGGACATTTTGGCATGAAGGTTATAAATTACGTGTTTCATGAATATTGCATTCTATGTGAGCCCTATTATACCCTATACAGCGTGTAACAATTTAAAATTACTACACATTTCTGCCACTGTTCGGTTGTTAGGTAATTTATCAAAGTTAACTAAGTAAATTTTAAAAATTTACCTGTGAAGCTATAACTCAAAGCCCTAAGCTTTTATTAATACGTGTTTTTAGGTTGTTTTGACAAAAAACGGTGCCTAATAAACTACCAAGCAGTTAAAAAAGTAAAAGTTTTTTTATACAAATTTAAAATTATACAGAAATAAAGAGAGCTAAAACTACTTGCTGCTGGTTATTTCCTTGCACTGCAAGGTAGCATCTGTCGAAACACTTTCCGATCTGGCGATGCAGATTTTCACACTAGCCAAAGGTTTTTCTTCGGAGTTAATTGAGATTGCTAACACGCAGACCGGTTTCGAACTATTTTGGTTCTTATCAGTACGGTGTTGGATGTAACAAAAACTTCAAAAATGTTAACAAATGCCAGATCAGTGTTAGACAACGGACAGTTGCTTATTATTTACAAGTATTGGATGAGCGGATCTAGGTTCTCTTATTTTTTTACACTGTCGACAGAGGTCGGAATTGACAATAAGCTACCACGCCTATACGCCATTTCTATTTCTTAAAACATTTTTTGGAGTTTTTGTTATCGCCTACACCGTACTAATGAGATCCAAAATAGTTCGAAACCGGTCTGCCGTTGGTGATTTCAATTAACTCCGAAGAATAACCTTTGGATAGTGTAAAAATCTGCATCGCTAGATCGGACGGTGTTCCGATGATTGTTACCTTGCAGTGCAAGGAATTAACAAGCAGTAAGGAGCTATAGCTCTCTTTCCTTTTTCTATAATGATTTTGACTGCTTGTCAAGAAAATTTATTTTTACAAGTATTGGATGGACGGACCTAGGTTTGCCTATTTTTTACACTGTCGACAAAGGGCGGGATGGTCAATAAGTTACTAACGCTATTTCCATTTCATAAAAATGTTTTTGGAGTTTTTGTTATTGCCTACAAAAACCTTTTGCTAGTGTAAAAATCCGCTTCGCCAGATTGGACAGTGTTCCGACAAATGCTACCTTTCAGTGCAAGTAAATAACAAGTAGTAAGGAGCTTTGACCGCGCTTGTGGATGCCCCGGTGGGGTCGGCCTTGTCGATCACCGGAGTTAAGCAGTGAGGAACGCGACCATAACTTGGATGGGTATACGGGCACGCGGTGTATTGCTTGGGCGTAAACGACCGAGCAGCAACCATCCAAGTTATGGAATGAATAGTGTGTGAATGAGAAGGACTAAGGGTCAGGGCACAATAAGCCTTAAGGCTGCAGTGAACTACCTAGGCGGGCGACAGTCGAACCTGGGTGGGATAACCCCAAAAGGGTGGTAAAAAAAAGCTTTGGTTCTTTTTTATTTTTGAATAATGATTTTGACTTTTTGTAAAAAATACCTATTTTCGATGAGTACAAATTTATAATTTTAGCCATGTCAGGAAATTGGCTAGTACCTATAGTAGTGGAGCCCACGGTGCTAAATGGGGATTTACTTAAGTGTCAAAGAGACCAATTGGGTTGCAAAGCTTAGGTGATAAGAAAAAAAACATGTTATTCAATGTGCACATTTTTATTGGTGGGGACGACGCCATATATTTTTAAATACGCAAAAAATATATTGTTAATATTTTGGCTTGTAAAAATCGTTTAAGTCGTATCAAATTATATATGTTTTCTTATCCATTATTTATTTTCTCTAAAATAAAAAAAAAATTGCCACGCTGAAACAAAATAAAGAAAAACCGCAAAAAATTATGAATAAAATTTGACGTAATATAAAATAAGAGACGTTATGAGAGATGAGATAAAAGAGATTA
Organism: Listronotus bonariensis; assembly: GCA_014170235.1. Lineage (NCBI taxonomy): Eukaryota > Metazoa > Arthropoda > Insecta > Coleoptera > Curculionidae > Listronotus > Listronotus bonariensis. Next base: position 287,261 of record JACEGR010000338.1, on the reverse strand, counting down.
AAAAAAGTAAAATAATATTTTACTTTAAATATTTTAAAAATGTTAAGCTTTAAATTTTGAAAAATTCTAATAATTTTTTGACATTAGTGTCGTGAGTGACATAGATAACTGGTGTATTTAATATTTATAATACAAAAAGTTGCTAAGTTTTTTTTTAAATCTTTTGACACTCCACGAAGTCTTTATGCCCAAGTACCAGAGTACCGTGGGTGTCGGGTTATTAGATGTTTAACCCTTTTCCACGCTGTTCCGCCAACGTTATCCAAGCACTGAAACATTTAATTTTTGCATTTCACAGCACCTTTTAAACAACGCGGTAGTGCCACCACGGACGATATTTTTTGTAAATACCTACTACCTGGGGGTAGTTAGATTATCTTAGGTTTTTTCGAAAATATCTCAGGATTAAGCAAAGGTTACTATAAATTATTTAAACAAACTGAAATTGGTACACACTATTAAAATATAAAAAAATATAGATCTTTTCAACAAATTATTAAATAATTTTTTGTTGATATTTATTATACATTGTTAACCATAAACAGGGTCTTTTTAAAGGGTCTGTACAAAATGCTACCACAAATTTCTTGGGCCAAAATATAATGATAATCTGCAAATTACCCTTTTTAAAAACTGACTGTATACGGGATACAGGGTGTCTAATTTAAAATATAATTTTATTTATATTAAATATATTTTTTTATTAAAAAAGGTGTTATAAAGTTTTGTGAGATAGCGGATTAAAATATGCTCAGATTTCTGTTGTAAAATATTAAGGAAGCCACCTGCAAGTCCTTTAAATATGTTTAAAATGCCTTCATTTGTTTTGCCGGGATATACCGGGTGTTAATGAGTTTATAAGACAAGTCATAACTCCTACAGTATTAAAAGATTTCGCACATTTTTTACTTTTCAGCCACTTCTGGTTTAACCAGAATTTTAATTTTTAAATGAAACACCCTGTATGTTTTTTATTTTGGATTGTCAAGCAATATAAACCCTGGGTGATATTATGAAAATACAATTTTAACGTTAAAGTTACCAGTATAAAAATAGAAATTAAATAATTTGGCAAATTGACATTTTGTGTCTAACTGTCGACTCTAACGATACCAATTTATGTGCAATCGGCTTAAAAATAAACACATAAATATATGGAATATTACAAAGACTCTTACAAAATCAAGTGCGCGTAAAAACTTTTAAAAATGTCCAATTTCTATTTGGAATTGTTTAAGAAATCTAAAAATGACAAAATATACAGGATGTTCCATTTAGGAATTCTAATTTAAAATCCACTCCGATTAAACCGAAACTATCCAAAAAGTAAGAAATATGCGAAAACCTTCTTCTTTGGATACCATTTGCCCATAATAAGGCTCATTTTTATATGTCTAACACTCTAGGAGTTATGACGTATCTAATAGATTCCTTGACATCCGGTATTTAAGCTTTAGTGATAAATTTCTTTTTGCTCATATGTTCCGTATACCATTGCGTTCTATTACGTCTAATATAAGCCATCCGGATATTCCCAAAAGGTTGTTCCATATTCCTAAGCCCAAAATAAAGCAATATAACGAATTTTGCCTTTGTCGAAAAATGGATTAACTACGAAATACTATGTGTCAAACTATATCATTTTATTTCACCCTGTATCTCGAAAACTATTGACTAAGATAAATTGCGTTGGATCATTCAATTTTTAACTGAGAAATTTGTGCTTGAATTTTTCACAGAACTTTTTAAGACATCCGATTGGCCTAAACAAAGCTAAAAGGAATGTAACCAATTTTTTGTTTTAATTGAATCAACGTTTAATTTAAAATACCTTGAAATTTATTGCTGGTACCGATATCTGTTTGGTGGATATTTTTTGTGCAAAAATACAAAACAACAGACATTTATTACTGAAGCCATAATACACAAAAAAACAAATAGATAAAAAAATATGGCCATAAAAAAATAAGTTCTAAGGTCTGTGGGTAATTCCCTATACATTCTACAGCATAACATAAGCAGATTTTTATTTTTACCTAAAAACTCTCTACAACTAAATTTTGTAAAGAAAGGTCTGATATAAAAAAGTTATGTACAAATACCCAAAATAAAACCGAAACTTTGTCATCCTGTATCACAAGAAGGATCAACTTTTCGATTCCTTAATCGAAAAGTTAATCCTTTTGTGATACAGAGTAAACTAACGCACTTTACCTTTAAAGTGCGTTAGATCATAATATTTCGATTTAAAAAGAGTGTGGTAGCATCTTGTACAGACCTTTTAAAAACACCTTGTATAAACTATTGCTATTAATATACAGCAGTGATCAGCAGCACCAATTTTTTCGTTATGTTTTTAGAAAACATTACTAGTTTTTTGGAAAATTAGGATCAGCAAAAATATTATTATTATTATTTTATATTAGTAATTAAAGAAAATTTATTTATTTTTTAACTATTAATTAGTGGCAAAAGTAACCAATTTAAAAAAAATATATATTTAATTAGCTTAAAATCTAACTAATAAAAAAGAATTGTAATATATCGTCGGCTTAATCGGCAAAATGCGTAACTCCACTTATATTAGAAAATAGTTTTTTAATGCCATCTGTTAGCATATTAGGAAACCCATGAGCTGGAGTACTTCCTATCTCCAATATATCATTTCACTTTTTAATATTTCGAAATTGGAATATTGCTTAATATCCTTCGCGCCAATTCTACTTGGAAAAGTGCGTAACTCCTCTAGTTTCAATGACATCTTGGAGGGAATAACGTTTAGCTGAAAACATAGCGATTTTTAAGGTGTTTTTAAGGTGCTTTTTAGTAATTTAGCTATTGTTAGGTAAGTATGATATTTTATTAGGTGTCTGCAAGAGTTTTTACAACTTATTTACACAACTAATGGAAAGCGATGACTCTAATTTAGACGAATCACTTAATATACCCGGTAGTCCAAATGACGAAACACCCTTACGAAAAAGGTGCAGTAAGAATGAGTTAAACAAAAAAAAATGGTATGAAAACATAAATAGGATGAACAGAGAGAAAGGAAAAGCTTATATGGGAAAGAAAAAGAAAGAAGGAAAGTGGGAATATAATCTGTTGAAGGAACCAAAATCACTAAAAGATGCCTGTAATTGCAAATTAAGTAAACATGATAAATCACTTCCTAAATGTGGACATTTAAAAGAAGATGAAAGAAGTGATATCTTCAAAACATTTTGGCAGTATACGTGGGCAGAAAAGAAAATATTTGTGAAAAGCCATGTGTCTATGAACCCAACTATTAGAAAGCGTGGAACAAATAGTAAATCAAGGAGAACATTCTCCAATCAGTTTTATTTGGGGAAAGCTAGACTAAGAGTATGTAAGAAAATGTTTCTTAACACCCTTGGTGTAAAGGAAATTGCCATCAAAAAGTGGGCTAAAATTGGTCAAAAAAATATGACACCTGATGTTCAAAATAATGTATCTAATCCGGAGTCTAATGGTACTTTCTATAGAAATAATGTCAAGTTATTGCACGAATTTTTTGATTCTCTGCCCAAGTTAGAGTCACACTATTGTAGAGCTTCAACTTCTAAACTCTACTTGGAGCCTATCTGGACTTCGAAGGCACAATTATTTGCCGTTTATAGGAATGATTTTTGTAAAAATCGTATGGAAAAAGCGGTATCCATTGCGACGTTCCACAAAGAATTTGATAAAAAGCGACTATCGTTATATAGACCAAAGAAAGATCTTTGTGACATTTGTGTCGCATTTGAAACCGGAAACTTAACACAAGACAAGTACCAAGAACATGTTTTACTTAAGGAAGAAGCAAGAAGTGAAAAACAGAAGGATAAAGATTCTCCAAGTGAAGTTTTAACCATGGACTTGCAGTCTGTCTTGCTTAGCCCCAAATCAAACGTCTCTTCCTTATACTATAAAACTAAATTAATTGTGCATAATTTTACCCTTTATGATATTAAACGCCAGCAAGGTTATTGTTACCTTTGGAACGAGTCTGAGGGTGGTTTAACTAGTAACGAATTTGCCAGTATAATAATTCAGTTTTTAACCAAACATGTAGAGGATCATCCACCAGGAGACCAAAATGATATAATTTTGTGGAGTGATGGGTGCGGTTACCAAAACCGCAATACTGTTTTGTCTAACGCCTTGTTTAATTTTGCTTTGGATAAGGGTGTAACGGTAATTCAAAAATATTTACAAAAAGGCCACACACAGATGGAAGTAGACAGTGTACACTCCGTTATTGAAAGAAAAATCCGTTCCAAGAAAATTAATGTTCCCGCCGATTACGTCTACATCTGTAAAACAGCTTGTCAAAAGTCACCTTACAAAGTACAATACCTTTTACATAATTTTTTTAAAAAATATGACCTGCTAAGTTATTTTAAATCCATAAGACCTGGAAAAGTCGCTGGAGGCCCATTAGTTCACGATCTGAAAGCGTTAAAATACTCAGCAGATGGAGTACATTTTAAGCTTCGCCATTCAGAAAATTGGCAGCCGTTGCCAATTCGATTAAACACCTCAAACTTGAGGCCAGTCGATGTCAACAACTTACCGCAACTTCACAAAAACAGACTTAAAATAAAATTAGAAAAATATCAACATCTCCAACAGTTAAAACTAACTATGGAATTTGATTATCACGACTTCTATGATAAATTGCCGCACGAGCAAATAATGCCTATAGTTCCTACATAACTATTTTACTTTTAGAGCACCATGTAATATTTAATATTATGTTTGTAAAAATAAAGGAGTTTTCATTATAATTTGTACCTTTATTCATTGTGCAGTTTTTTTCTTGCAATAGATCATCACCAGGAAATATGCGTATTTCCAACTTTTTATTCCATTTTTTTTTTAGGAAAAATGCATATCTCCACTTTTTGGAAAAATAAGAGTTTAATAAAACTATGTAAGAAACTCGTTATTGTATCTATTAGTAAAGATCAAGTTGCTGACAATTTTCCTCAAAGGAAAACAAAGAAACACACTTTTAGTAACCCATTAATTAGTTTTTGTGTCTCCTGAAAAATTTTAAAACTGGAGTTAAGCATTTTGCCGATTAAGCCGACGATATGTGTTGGGTAATTACTAATCTTTTACAACAATTAATAATATTTTCTTATCAATTATCCATTTTGACTAAAAGAATCCTAATATTTTGTGGGTATTCACCTATTTTCTAAAAAAAGACAAGAAAAATATATAATTTTTTTGCCGACCTCTGCTCTTATGTACTGTACTATACGGACCTGCAGTGATCGACAGTATAGAGTTCTTCGTTAAGGATTTTGATAATATTATTTTTTTAATTAGTTATAAGTGAAAAAATACTTTTATCTTTTGTAAAAAAATAAGTTAACCGTGCACATACCTGGTGCCATTTTTCGACAATAAAATCGTTACACTGATTACATTGAACAAATAGTTAAAATCTTTAAACTTTTTACAAACGAATAAAATTTACATCTCAAAAACTGAACAGTCACGCCATGACAGCTAGCGGCATCATGGCACAATCATGACGTGACTGTTCAGTTTGAGATGCGAATTTTATTGGTTTGTAAAAGTTTAAAAGATTTTAACTATTTGTTCGATGTAATCAGTGTAACGATTGTATTGTCGAAAGCCTGTTATGTCGTCCAAAGTTTATTTTCTTTTGTGTATAACCTAAAAAGTTAGCACTGATGATGGCCATAGGCCGAAAGCGCTTTGCTACGCTATTTTAGAATAAAAATTATTTGCACGAAATGCAATGTCTCCTCTGTTTCCCTCTCTTTCAAATTATAAACACGGTTTATTTCTTTAATCATAATATTAGGGTTTAAAAATGTATTCAAGTTGTTCCATAGCTACAGGGTTACGAGTGTTGACCCGTCATCCACAGGTTTCGAGTTCGACTCTGAATAGGTAAATAACTTCTTTTTTTCTAAATATGTTTTTTATTTTTTATTGTTCATAATTTAAGTTTTAGACAAGTATTTTTATCACTTTTTAGGAATTTTAAGTTATATCTAATTGCTGACTTTAATGCGATGACGTCCTGATAAGTGTTTCTTGGTGTTGTAAAGTGTTGGGTCCATGTGACAAAACAGTTTTGTAATGATTTTTGTTAGATATAAGCCTTTAATAAAGTGGCAATCCAGCCACGAAACGTTAGGATAAACACAATAGTGGTTGTATTTGCCTCTTTCCATCCCGCTATACTACTCCAGTTTATTTTTTCAAATGGTGCCGTTAAGTAAACTACAATAATAAACAAAAAAATCACAAAGAAACTAAACGCTTACGGCGCAGCAAAATAAGTCATTTTGGAGGTTAGGTTTAACTATTTTTTGTCGGATTTTAATAGTATTTATAAGTACAACCGCCGTACGACGGCTTCTATGAATGAAATTATTAAAAACTGCCGGTAACAGCAAATTAATTAAAGTTTTGGGTGGTTTTCATATACAGGGTGTCCCATTTTGGTTGTCCCTTATGGGAAACTTGGAAACCATAAGAGATATTAAAAATCCGATACCCCATCCTCGAGCTCTTTTTGGAGAAAACATTTATGGTAAAAACAGATCATCGCTATCGCGAAGCGTTTCAGAGATACAGGGTGATTCTCGATTTTTTCACTTTTTGAAAAGGCCCTGTAGCTTTGTTGTTATTACAGATACGAGAAAACTAATTGCACATTATAAAGACACTTTTTTCCGTAGAATCCAGTGGCGTAGCCAAAAAATTTTTTGAGCTGTCATTTTTGTCATATGACCCAAACATATTGTTTTTATTAGGGACACCCTATAAATGATTAGGTAATTAAATTGCTTGTTTTTCTCTGATTAAAATAATATATCATAGTAGGTGGTTTAATAAATTTTTACGTCAAATATTGGAAAAATTATTATTTTAACGACGCATTTTTTTATTTCAAAATTTAAAAATTTCCTACAATTTTATTTATAAAAATAAAGGGATGAAATTTTGGTATTTGATAAATATGATGGTGAGAAATATTATTATACATAAAAAAATGATACAGGGTGTCTCAAAAAATTAAAATGATTTTTTTTTATTTTTAACTTTAAAAATTTCCTACAATTTTATTTATGAATATATAAGGATGAAATTATGGTGGATAATATATATGATAAGGAAGAAAATTATATATATATATATATATATATATATAAATGATACAGTGTGTCCCAAAAATTAAAAATAATTATTTTTATGTTTAAATTTAAAAATTCATAGCGTCCTTATTTATGAATTTGAAGCAAAAAAATTTGGTACTGTATTAGTATGATAATGTTGTATAAAAAAATAAAAATTAAAGTTATACAGGGTGTGTCAAAAATTTTTCGTTTTTTATTTTGGACTTTAAATTTTTTTTGTTTTTTTTTGCTCTATTGGTAAAGTTGACATGGAGAATTCATAAAAATAAAAAAAAATAAAAAAATCAAAAATTAAAATTAAAAAAACTTGATAAATTTTTAAGTTTAATTAATATAACTTGTTTATTATTGTTGTTGTAAACTAATTTTTTGTTTTTTTTTCTATGGAAATGTCTCCTGAGCTAAGGGATGACAGATTCCTTTTAAAACAAAAATATAAAACAATTTAAAAAACAGATAGAAGCCGCAATGCGTCTTTAAAATCATAATTTTTCCAATATTTGACGTAAAAAATTTATTAAACCACCTACTATGATATATTATTTTAATCAGAAAAAAACAAGCAATTTAATTACCTAATCATTTATAGGGTGTCCCTAATAAAAAAAAAACATGTTTGGGTCATATGTCAAAAATGACAGCTCAAAAAAATTTTTGGCTACGCCACTGGATTCTACGGAAAAAAGTGTCTGTATAATGTGCAATTAGTTTTCTCGTATCTGTAATAACAACAAAGCTACAGGACCTTTTCAAAAAGTGAAAAAATCGAGAATCACCCTGTATCTCTGAAACGCTTCGCGATAGCGATGATCTGTTTTTACCATAAATGTTTTCTCCAAAAAGAGCTCGAGGATGGGGTATCGGATTTTTAATATCTCTTATGGTTTCCAAGTTTCCCATAAGGGACAACCAAAATGGGACACCCTGTACATATACATTGATATAAAAAACCGCCGGATGGTGGTTGCTTAGCAAGTACCTTTTTTTTAGCCCAGGTTGTAATTTTTACGGAATATAATAAAAAATATTGATTTTACCAAGAATTAAAATATTCCACGATTTTCTTTATTTTGCTTATTTTTAGGTCGTTTGTTATACCAAGAGATAAAAATATAAATATGTCTTGTCTTAGCAAAGACGCATTTTGACTCTACAAACTTATAAATCTTGGGAAAATCTCCTTCGCTTGCAGATAAATCTCCTTGTAGCAAAGTGATGGCTCTCATTTTGCCATGTTTAATTCACGATAAAAATTTCCATGGTCTTTAGAATAACGGTTTTTTAAAGTTTACCGCATACTTTATAATGAAGTAGCCAAAGCATTACGTAATGTACCTCTTTAGCCTATAATGAAACTTATTTTATAGGTAGCAAGAATGTTTAAAGTAGTTTTAAAAGTAAATATTATTTTAAAAAAAGTTTTACATTTTGAGTGTTGTTTTAAAATAAGTTTAAAAAATAGGATTTAATTTGTATTTAAATATGGTTTTTTTTTTGGTGGGGTGTCCTGATTTTGTTGCAATTGCAGGGTATCTTAGTTATAAATAAAAATAAAGACTTGCGATTGTGTTGCTATTTTTGGTAAAACAAACATAAAAAATGTTTCATGGCTCTCGTCGTTTCTGACACACAGGACGATATTTTTTTCATTACGGCCCCTTCTCGTATATGAGTTGTTTTGAAACTTAAACAAAAGTAAAAACTGACATTAGTTAATAAATTTACGCTAAAGGCACTGGTGTAGTTTTGTTTAAATTTATATTTTTTGATATATGAAACGCTCTGTATATTTTATAAAGAAATCCTGTGGTAAATAGGGCTGCTAGGCGGGGTAAAATGGTTAAACCTAAATAAGCTAATTGAGTTTTTAGGTTATTCAATATAATTTTTAATAATAATTTTTAACCACTTTGTATCTATAAGTTGTTAAAATATCAATACAGTCTACTTAAGTAGTTCTTTCTTTACAAGGAACCCAACTCCAATTAATATTAGTGGCTAGTATAGTAGTATAGAAAAAAATTATGGTTATGTAATGACTTACAAGTGTCATTTTTACCGTAAAATTAAGAAAGTTGACATTAACTTTTGATATAACCAGAACATGTCAAAATATTTTGTTTTTTAACTAATTATAATATTATAATACTTATAATAAGAAATCGATCGCAGCAGTTTCCGGTGGGACACCCTGTTTAGAGTGTTTCATAAGAAAAATCATATGTTTGGTTCATATTTCGAAAAATATAAAAAGGCCACATACTCCACCAAATTTAACGTGAAAATATGCCCTAGTATCAATTTTTTTATTTGATTTAAATTACAAGATAATTCAAATACGAAGGAAGCCTTAAATGGGAAGAAATATTTTTGCTTATTTTGTCAAGTACGAAGAGGTCCATGAATGAAATTATTAAAAACTGCCGGTAACAGCAAATTAATTAAAATTTTGGGCGGTTTTCATGTACATATACATTGATATAAAAAACCGCCGGATGGTGGTTGATTAGCAAGTGCCTTTTTTTTAGCCCAGGTTGTAATTTTTACGGAATATAATAAAAAATATTGATTTTACCAAGAATCAAAATATTCCACGATTTTATTTATTTTGCTTATTTTTAGGTCGTTTGTTATACCAAGAGATAAAAATATAAATATGTCTTGTCTTAGCAAAGACGCATTTTGACTCTACAAACTTATAAATCTTGGGAAAATCTCCTTCGCTTGCAGATAAATCTCCCGGTAGCAAAGTGATGGCTCTCATTTTGCCATGTTTAATTCACGATAAAAATTTCCATGGTCTTTAGAATAACGGTTTTTTAAAGTTTACCGCATAATTTATAATGAAGTAGCCAAAGCATTACGTAATGTACCTCTTTAGCCTATATTGAAACTTATTTTATAGGTAGCAAGAATGTTTAAAGTAGTTTTAAAAGTAAAAATTATTTAAAAAAAAGTTTAACATTTTGAGTGTTGTTTTAAAATAAGTTTAAAACATAGGATTTAATTTGTATCTATATATGGTTTTTTTCTTTGGTGGGGTGTCCTGATTTTGTTGCAATTGCAGGGTATCTTAGTTATAAATAAAGATAAAGACTTGCGGTTGTATTGCTATGTTTTGGTAAAACAAAAGATTAAAAAATGTTTCATGGCTCTCTTCGTTTTTGACATTCAGGACGCTATTTTTTTTTTTTTCATTACGGGGCCCGTATCTGAGTTGTTTTGAAACTTAAACCAAAAGTAAAAACTGATATTAGGTAATACATTTACGCTATAAGCACTGGTGTAGTTTTCTTTAAATTTATATTTTTTGATATATGAAACATTCTGTTTATTTTTAACTAATGAATTATGGCAAATAGGAGCTTTTTTAAAATATAAAATAATAAATACATACTAATTTTGGACACCGTTTTAAATGTAAAGACAGTGGCACTGAGCTAATAAACTAATAAGTATTTAATTTATTAATAAGTAAACAAGCAAAAGAAATCGTGGGCTGATGGGCGGGGTAAAATGGGTAAACCCAAAAAAACTAATTAAGTTTTTAGGTTATTCAATATAATTTTTATAGATTATTTTTAACCACTCTGTATCTATTAGCTGTTAAAATAATTATACAGTCTACTAAAGTAGTTTTTTCTTCACACGAAATCCAACTGCAATTAATATTAGTGGCTTTAGTTTAGAAAAAATTGATGGTTATGTAATGACTATCAAACGTACGTAGGTATAAATTACACTATTTATAAAATATGTTTAGAATTTGTTGCATAATCTAGAAAATAATTAATATATAGGGTTAAATAGGGAAGTTTACATTAACTTTCGGTATAACCAGAACATGTCAAAATATTTTGGTTTTCTTCGCTGACTTTATAATAATATTATACTTAAAGTGTTTCATAAGAAAAATCATATGTTTGGTTCATATCTCAAAAAATATAAAAAGGCCACATACTCCACCAAATTTTACGTGAAAATATGCCCTAGTATCAGTTTTTTTATTTGATTTAAATTACAAGATAATTCAAATACGAAGGAAGCCTTAAATGGGAAGAAATATTTTTGCTCATTTTGTCAAGTACGAAGAGGGCCATGAAAAGTATTTTAGTGTCATATTTCGCTTGGCAAAAAGTACACACAAGTACAGTAAAAACTTTACAAAAAACCGCAAGCCGTTGTCTCTAAAAGAATAATGGGTTAAAAAAATGGTTAGGTCTATGAAATTATATATTTGTATTTGTATAAATTTTATATTTATTATTAAATATAATTAAAACTAACTTAAAACAGTGCTATAAGAAAATTATTTTTAGTATTATAGACATAATATTAGTTAATATTATTATTTATTTAAATTATATAATAATAAATATAACGTTATTTTTGTATATCCCTAAATTTGTAGCAATCTCCTAATTTATAATTGTGTGATTCTGCTTTTGTGTATATAGATAGTAATTTGTTTTATAGTCGCGACAAGTAATAGTTTGCGAAGATAATTTAAAAACAATATTTATGTTGTTGCTTTATCCTATAGACGTTAAAATTATTGTAGTTTGGTGTCAGCGGCGGTAAGATAGGAAATAATATAGTTTGAATAAATACGTAGCATTTGTTGCTAAAAGAAACATATGTTTAGTGTTACAGATTTTAACCTCGTCAAACGTACACTAATAACCACATAGTGCGGTAATCATTTAGAATATTTAAATAAACAAACCCATATCTTTTTAATTGGTCAAGTAAAATTATTAAACATTATTTTTAAATTGATATTTTAAATGCTGTTAGTAGCCACAGCAGTAAAAGCACGTTAATTTTAAGTAAAGAATTAAAACGATCCCCTAATTTAATTAAAATAATTGTTATGTATTATCTGCTAAAGTTTATTATATAAGATATAAATAAGGGTTGTTTTAAAGACTTTTATATACAACAAGATTTAAAACCAAATTAAAGGCTTATAAAAATAAAATACTTTAAAAATTAGGAAATATAAGATTTGCTAAAAAAGTCTTTTACTGTTTTCTTTTATTTGAGACTTTAATATTTAAAAATAAAATACCGTAACACCACAACATGGTAATTAATTTACACACTGATTTTTTAGAATTGTAAAAAAACTATAAAACAAAAAATATTTTTAAATTAATAAAATAAAACAAAAAATATACTTTGTTCATAGTCACTTTAATTGAATATTTAGCCGTGACAGCTGTTTCGTAGTACAACTACATTTTCAAACTACTACTATACTGTACTGTACTGTACTACGAAACAGCTGTCACGGCTAAATATTCAATTAAAGTGACTATGAACAAAGTATATTTTTTGTTTTATTTTATTAATTTAAAATGTACGGTCACAAAGTAACGAACGAAACCATAAATTCTTTAAAAAATATTTTATATATATTTATATATATTAATCCTATCTCATTTTTTTTTTTGGTTAGGAATATATTTTAATTTATAAAAAAAAATAATAATATAAAAATGTAGGAGAATGTAAAAATTTAATGAGACAAAAACAAGGGTTTACAAAAATACCTACAAATTTGGTACGTCATTTAATGACTTCGTTGTTGCATTTTAAAAACTGGATTTAAGAAATAATTTTGTTTCTTTAAAAAATTTAAACAATAGATATTAGGATATATGTCTAAATATATTTTTAAGGTACTAACAGTTCTTGGGTTAATAAAAAGATTTGTTTAAGCGGGCGGCAATTCTTTGTAAAAGATACTCAAATTTATTTTTATTTTTTATTAGAAATAACGTAAAAGCTAAAATTTTAAATATCATGTGTTTTGCTTGACTTTAATAAATTAAAAAGCAACAGGTAAATTTACAATTCTTGCGTTGACAAAAATACTTGTTTAGGCAGTAATTCTTTGTAAAATATACATCGCACTATGGGATAGAAATCCATTATATGGCCAAAAGTAACTTTAAAGTTTTAATGGCTCATGCTGTGTATTTAAAAGTAGATACTCCAAACCACATGTACACAAAATTATAAAAGAATTTAACGACTTCTATTAGGTTAATAAGAAACTTGAAATGGTATTTTAAGAATCAATGAAAATCATGCAACTAAAAATAATTAAGTATTAAATAAAAAGTGTTTTAGCTTTTTCAAAAAATTTGTGATAATTTATATTATTCTTACCCATGTAGACATAAATATACAATATTTAGTCTACTAAGTTTATTATAAGCCTGGTATACTAAAAAAACATAAAAGAATTAAAATAATAAAAGCTATTGTTGTGTTTCCGATGTAAAGTCTTGCGAAGTCTCGCTACTTTTGTCAATCATTTTTTATCATTTTCTCTATCAGTTTTTGTACGAAAAATTGCCTTCCTTCTTTTGACACTTCTGAGTGTCAGGACAGGTAAAAGTTTTTTTATAATTTACATGGTTTTCCATTTAAAAATTATTAGTTTTTGTGCTACATTGTATATCCTAAAAGATAAACGCATTCTGATAAAAAATACGGATTCCACAGAATCTATACAACAAAACAGTGTTTTTATTTATTTTTTACGGTAAAAAATATAGAAATTTCGAAAAATGTAACTTTATTACGCTTCTAAGGATAATATAATTAAAATTATTTTCAAATTTGGATGGTCATATTTTCGAAACATATTAAGATAGACATTTTAAATGTGGTATTTTTTAAAGCTTTTTAAAAGATCTTTTTGTTGGTGATATTTGGTGATATAATAAACAGTTCCATTTAAAAAATCATACTTATTGTCGTTTCCTGTAGATCATATGAGATTATAATCATCCGATTACTAACTAGAAACCTACCGAATTAACCAAACATGCTAATATTTTAGTTTATTTGTACAATAAAAAATAATGATATTAAGGGGGTGTAAATTTATAATTATATGAAATAACTTTTCGTTTCCCAAAAACCTTCTGTAATATAGCATTATATTTTTCTTCATTTTTTTGGCCAAAAAATTTAATTTCTATCCCATAGTGCATTGGTCCAATTTTTTTTTCTTGTTATTTTTATGTTACTTTATTAGAAATTACGCAAAAGCTAAAAATCTTAAACGTCCCGGTTTTTGCTTGACAGAAACTAATTTAAAAAACAAATTTGCTACAAAGAAATTTAAATATTCCTATTGTTACGACATTTTTTAGAACAAGATAAAAAAGCAAACGAACGAATTGTCCGTATTGTCGTAATGTTTAAATAGGCAGTTAAGAAGAAAACCATAGGCGTGGTTTAATTCTGCCAAAACAATTTTAAAAACATTCTTTATAAAATTATCCTTTTTGTTTTTTTATATATAATATTTATAACGACTTTATTTTAATAAATATATTTTTTATAATTTTCTTTAAGGACGTCATTTTGCTTGGGATTTGCTCAGACATTTTTTAAATTTTTTAAATTTTATTATCTATATTAAACCTAAAAAAATAATATTTTAGTCCTTTTGTTCCACGTACGTTAGGCCAATTTGTATTTAAAATATATTTTTATCCAAGCAACCTATTTATTTTCTTGTTTTTAAAAGCGTGCCAATTTATTAAAATTGTTCTGTTATTAATAATCTGTTCTACTCTTACCAATATGTGCTAAAAGTAGTAATTGCAAATTCATTTAATTGACCAGGGTTAATAATTTTAAAAACAAATAAAAACTACAATAAAACAAAACTCATTGTAAACGGTAAAAAATCTAACAAAAATTAAAGAAAAAATAAATTACGGGTGATCTGTGGTAGAAAAGGTGGGATTAAAATATAAAAATGGTTTTTCCCAATTTTTAACTTAAATTAAGGTCTCATGGAAAAAGGTAAATGGTAAAGTTTAAGGCAATAAAAAGATCTACAACTTTTGTAATGCCACTTTCTTTACATAACTTCAAAATTTATGCAAAATACTTAAATATAAAAGTTTTAGGTTTTAATATTTATTTTTTACCAAAAAAAACAACTTTTTTTTACAAAAGTTTGTATAAACTTACTCCTATTTGTCCCGAATGTACTGTAGTTTTTGGATTTAAGGTATTTATTTTAACACATTAGTTTGACTTAATATTAAAAAAGTACCCCTATTTTTAATTAAAAATTCACATGTCAAAATATCGGCATTTTCAAAAATATCGGTAAGCTTTTTGTTCGTTAAAATCTTTACTTTCTAATGATGTCCAAAAAATGTATATACATTACCACAATACATTATTTTAAAAACTGGATTTCCATAGGCCTAGTTATTTTGCCGAAAATCGACAAAAACCGTTTTTACCCTTTAAAACTTAGCCCTTTTTAGTTTACGACCTAAGATCGCCTGTATTTATTTTTTTTGTTCTGGTATTCTTCTACAGTTTTTAATAAGTTTTCTTTTATATATGTATTGGTTGAAAAATTATCGACCCTGCTTTATTATTGTTTAAAAAAAAATCGATCCGATTTTTTTACATTTTCTTGGAATGTTTATTGTTGTTATGTATATATTATTTACACAATTAGAAAGTTAAAAATAATTTTAAAATAAATTTAAAATATTGTAAAAGAAATAATATTAAAACCAAAAAAAATATATATTTGAGACATACAAAATTATATTTTTACCAAATTTTGTAAAAATAATTTATTTTTTTACTATACAATTTTTTACATAAATTAAAAGCTTATGTAAGAAAAGCGTATACGAGCCCCGTCTCAGTGAAGTTGGCCTAATGAGCTAAAATATGTAATTATGTTAGGTTCTTATTTTGTTTTCACTAGGAATGTCCCAAAAACCTAAACTATCAAAACTTATTAAAAGGTTAAGAGGGCACTAAATAAAAATATCTTCAACTGTTTTAATATTCATTTGATGGTTTAGACCATCTGAATTCTGGTTGTGTTGGCACAATTTTTCTAGGTTATGATTTGTACCACCTTGTAGATACTTTGCTGGACTGCAAACTTCAAAAGTAATTTTATCTTTTAAATATATGTATTTTTAATCAAATAATCCATATTTCAATCTTCTTATATATGTTTTAAAAAAATGTACTTAATATAATGTGTTTTTATATCATCCAATGACGTCACTTTGGAAAGCACTCCGAAATTTTTATCAAAAAATATTACCAGTAGGGATGGGACTCTAACAAACTACAATATTAATGTCGGTTTTCAATGCAAATGCTTAAGTTATTTACAAATATTTATTTATATCAGTTGGGCCAACTTCACTGAAACAGGGCTTATATAGAAAAGTTGTAAATGCATGAGCACAAGTAGGGTCCGCCCGTTTAGTAAAGAAGCCACCGACGTCATCATTATCTGCGTGATATCTCCTGTTACTCTCTCGACCTGTAATTAAAATGGTATTTTTCATTTTAAATCTAAACTTTAAAATGCCTACTTTTATAGTAACGATACGAATCCCACAAAGCCGCTATTGAAAAAAAAGATACCGTTAATGGCTTCTTTACTAAGCAGGCGAACCCTACCTGCCAGGCAAACTGAAAGGTGTGGCTGATTATTATCAGTATACCGTTAAAAATATTTTTAAAAGAGCTTTAAAAAAACACAACATTAGGTACATACTTCATAGTTTCGGAAATATGGCCATTCAAATCAGCCACACCTTTCAGTTCTTTTGGCAGGTACTTGTGCTCATCGAAAATTCCTGTCAATTTTTTATCAAACCCTATTATGAATGAACTTAATCATTAAAAGTAAAATTTTAAGCTTACAGCTTCAAGGGCTGATGCTTGCCAGGTAATGATTGTCGTACTTAGCATGCTATGACTCATCACTATACAAATTTCTAGCCTCACAGGCTCAACGTTACTCAAGGGATTCAATAGCACTGGGACTATGTAGTGTAACAAAACATCTAAAAAAATCTTATTTTAATTAAGGGTGAAGGATTTTTTATGTATGAAATAAAACGTTTAATCTATAATATCTTGAGAACGGTTGATCGCAGCGATATTTACTAAGTATACCTTTTTTATTAAGAAAATAATTTTATTAATATAGTAATTTAGAATATAATTAAAACTTTTCAACGAGACCTGTAATATATAGGGGCAAATAAAAGTTATGTCAATTTTAACATAAGCAAAGGACTGCAGTTCGCTTACTAACCACATTTAGTAACGAAAAGACGAGTATATTTTGATTTTTCAGTCTAAAAACCTCTTAAAACCGAATTTTGTAAAAAAATATATCTAAAAGTAAATGAAAGCGGCATCCTAGATATCGGAATGGATCAACTGAATATAAAACTTCCTTTTTTTGTTTAAAGTTGCGTTATCTTACAACACACCAAGTTAGCCTAACTTTAGGCCAAATCTTGTTAATTCTAACACAATAATACACAAGCAAATATTGTTTTCATCTTTGGTACCGTAGGGGTCGGGTTATTAGGTGTTAAAGATCAAACACTTTTTTACTGCCCAACCAGAAAGAGTGATAATAAAACAAATAGTAAACTTTTTATTATAGAAAGTAAAACGCTTGTAAATTTAAAAACTTAATTTTTTAATATCCACATTGTTAACAAATTTTACGGAGTGTTAAATTAAAATTTGTATGGGCACCCACAGGCACAGTAATAAACAACAATAGCCCAACATTAAAATGGCTTATTACAGGACTTTCGCTGAATTTTATCTCTTGGATAAGCTTGTTCGGCTTTTGTGTGCTTTGCGGGACAAAGAGAGCCACTTTCAATTTTGGGGACGGTCTTTAAAAGGGAGGTTTACCTTGATATCTCTACCAGTCTATTTAAAGGCTTATAAGTTAGGTTATAAATATCTTTTAAAAGACGATATCGCCGACGGTAAAAAGTATTAAATTGGGCTACTTAGTTGCCAGATTAACTTTATAGAAATTTCGTTTATTAAGTTTAAGTATTTAGTTTTGGAAAGTGTTTTTAACAGCAGGTGTAAGCTGTTGGTAATTTTTTTATTGTTAAGTTAAAAATAACTAACATTTAACAAATTTAAAATAGGTCATCTAATTTCTTGGTCCAGGTTTACATATTTTTTATTTTTTTAAACTCTTTTTTTGTTATATTTATTTTAAATTAATTACCGCCAAATTGTAATTTGCAATCAGAAGAGCACTATTAACAGTTTTAACGATAAACCTGGAAAAATCGACCTTAGGTACATCTTATGTACACATATTTTGAACCCACGACACCAGATGTCTGCCTAACCAGAACATATTTTATTATTAGATAATATTTTATTGATGCTTACAAAAAATTAAATTAATACGAACTGTTTGTCCGAGAACACATATTAAATGCAACCATTTTTTTATTGTAGATATATATCTTTTATTGTACAGTAAAAAAATCACAAACTTTAAATTAAAAGTTAGTTAATAAATATTTTTATATTATTTATTTATTTTAAATAATATGTAATTACTTGCTTAGTTGTAATCTGCAATAAGCAAAGTTTTTTAAACATTTTTAACAATAAAACCAGTAAAATACACATTAGGTACGTCTTATGTACACATATTTCAAACCCACAATACCAGGATCATCTTATCTATCCCAAGGATAATTAACTTGTACTTTCATTTAGTTATCCAAGTGACTGAATTTTCAAGAGACTGGTTGTTCGACGGACATTTTTTATTATTTTTAAACCTAAAACTGTTTATTACAACACAGTTTTTTTGGTTCTTATATTTATTATAATAACGATCTAAAACACCATAGTTTAATAAAAAATATTAGTTACTTAACTCAGTTCTGTGAAATGCAAAAACTACATGTTTAAGTGCTTGGATAATGATGACGAAACAGGGTAAAAGATGGGTGAAACATCCAATAACCCGGCACTCACGGTACTCTGGTATTTAGGCATAGGGCTTTGTGAAATGTCACAAAGATAAAAAAAAATAATTTAATTAAAATACCGACATACTGACGGTTTACACACGCCATTTTCATTTTGATTTTAAAAATTATTCCGGTTGTTCGAGGAACTTACCATGCAACAGACTTTTTGGAACCAAACATTTATGCCAAAAATTGCAAAACCAGACAATTTAAAAAACATTAATTTTTTTAATAAGTGGTAGTACCCATTAATTATTGTTTAGACTAACAGTTAATTAAATTAGAAACATCAAGTTACACAACCAATCAAAAAAAAAAATTAAAGTCAAGACCCAGAGGGAAGAGCCCACTAGTTCATGATATTTTGGAGTGCTTAAATAATATATAATAGTAAAAATCAATTTTATTTGTTCAATTTTTCCCCACCACCCCCAAGAAGGGTAAAATGTTACTTATTATAAAAAAATCAAAACTTATATGCATTCCTACGTGATTGGGTGCACTTAAACAGATCTTGACAAATAAAAATAATTTCGACCCTCTGGTCACCTTCCAAACCGCCCCTTAACCTACCCATGGGGGTAATATGCAACAACGAAATTACTATCCAGCAATTTACTTTCTTATATAATATACCCATAATCTATCTTTTTTAGTTTTAGAGAAAACGGAGTTTGAAAAGGTTCAGACAGCGACACAATATCCAGGAAACTGTTAATTAGGTTTTATATCAGGAATAGCTTAAAGAATTGAAATCTTAAAAATATATAAGATGTTTCATTTAAATTACCAGGGTTATCATACTTAGAAGTTCAATTTTCAAAGCATTTCTGGTTAAACAGAAAGTCGTAATATAATAGTCTCTAGAGGTAGAGTTTTTAAAAGAGCTACTTTAAGCATTTAAATTTTTTGTTTTTATTTCTTTTCTCATAAAACTGCATATTGTGCTGACGTTTGGACATTTTCAAACGCCATTTTCTTCAAAACCAAAAAAGTTAGATAATGGATTTATTTAAGGTTTTATATCTGGAATGACTTGTAGAATTCAAATCCTAAAAAATATACAGGGTATTTCATTTAAATTATCAAAGTTTATATCACTTCCGGTTAAATCGGAAATAATACACAGGTGCAAATATATCTTAATTTGGCATCCGGTGATACAATATAACGACACTTAATTTAAAAACTATCCGATTGCACTGAAGAAAATAAATTGCTGGATAGTAATTTCGTTGTAAAATGTTACCCCCTTGGGGAGGGTTTTCGGCGGTCTAGAAGGTGACCAGGAGGTCAAAATTATTTTTATTCGTCACAATCAGTTTAAGTCCATCCAATCACGTAGGAATGCAAATAAATTTTGATTTTTTTAAAAGGTTACATTTTACCCTTCTTGGGAGGTGGTGGGGAAAAACTGAACGGATAAAATTTATTTTTATTATGATATATCGTTTTGGCACCCCAAAATAACAAAAACTAGTAGGGTCTATCTTCTAGGACTTCTTTTTGTGGGATTGGGTTATTGATACTATTGTTAAATGGGAACAAAGGATTGGTTTAGAAAATTCGTCACTTTAATTCACTTAAAGAACTAATAAAAAAATAAATTGTAAAAATAATAACAATAGGTATTAGTAATGGATTTGCTTTCATAAATTAAATGTTGACTAAAATACCTTAATAAAAATTTACACCCCCAAGGGAGGTTGGCAATTACCCTCAGGGTTTTGGCGCCCTTCGGTTTATTATAGATTTTAATACTTGGACTATTTCCTGCCTTCTGTTATAATTTTAAGTCAATCCATGCAGGACCAAAGGATTGTCAGGTTTTTCCTTTTTTTTTTAATTTTCTGTGCTAAAGTAAAGGTTAGCTTTTAATGAAAATTCCACACCTCTTGACCAATCAAATGTGTAGTTTTGGTTGCATTACCATGACAACACACCCTGGAGCGAATTATAGTGGAAATTTTTTGACATAATCAATTAATTTGTTTTAACGTCATGTCTGTCATTTACATACATAATTAAATAAAATATTATTTTGTACCAGTTGTAGTTTTTCAGACATAACAAAATATAAAATAATGTAAGGTTTTAAGAATCTAAATAACAATTTTATGCAACTACAGTTAGAAAAATAATATGATAAGACTGTAGTGTAAGAAGTACTAGACATAAGTGAAGAGCAAACAAAAGCAAGGTATGGGTCGAAAAATATTAAAATAAACTATTTTTACCAACTGAAGTAATATAAGGTATATATAATATAAAAATGATAAGCTCTAAAATTACATATATTTGCAACTTCAATTGGTAACATGAAAAATATTTATTTTATAGTAAAATTTTAAGGCTCGTGTCAAAGTTACAAATAATAATTTAAAAAAATTATTTAACACAAACTTGGTGTGAAATTCTCTTACCAAATATCACACGGGATTAAATTATTGCTGGGAAATTTTTTCTCAGCCACGAATATTTAAAAAAAAATTAAAATATTCGTGGCCTTGGAAAAATTTCAGGAAATAAAATTTTTAATTTTATGGTTTTGTTAAAGGCATGTTTTGTTGCAACACAACATAAAAAAACATGCTTTTTTCCAAGTTTTAAATAATACTTTATGAGTTAAATGCCCGTCCTTTTTTATGGAACAAATTTACCAAATAATGGAATTATTATAATACATATATAAAAGGACAAAGCCAGAGAATAATACAAAACCACTTCAGTTCATATTTTAGAATCTTTAAGTGGGGTTTCTGTTTGGTTTACTTGGTTGAGTAAATGGAAATAAAGGGTTATCGGTAATTTTTCTTTTATTTGTAAAATATTTTTACTTATTTTTATTAATAAAAAGAAATATACGGACAAATTCAAGGACCACCATTAGAATCTCGAGAACGGTAAGAGGTACAGTTTGGCAAAGTGGCCCATTTTTATACCTAACTATATTTCGTTTTCCAAATTTAAAAATATACAGATATTGCGTTATCTGGGTAAAATTAAAATTTTATGAATTTTATAAAACCATAAGGTTGTAAAGTTTTAGGTATCGAACTAGGTGAGTTTTGTAACTGTATCCCTCACGGTACAATGCTTAAAAATTGCATGTAAAACATTGTGGTAAATTTATCCGACAAAGAGTTGACGCGTTTGCCTAGTCTAATAACCGAAACATTTGACATTGACAGGCTGGGCTAAAATGCCGCTGGTAGTATGAATATTCGTGGCAAACTCGTCAAAAGAACCCCCTTAAAAGGTTTTAAAAGTGTTCTTATCATGAAGTCAATTTCACTACTGGCCCAGGGGCTATACTATATAACGCTAAAATATTAAGTCGGTTCCTTTACCTGCTAGAAAATGGCGGTACTTTTAAAAATACTCAAATACCAGATTTTGATTGGCATATTTCCAAAAGTAATATACTTTCATGTTCTTTTTTGTTTGGAAATAAAAAAATATGTCGTAAGAGCACATTATGGTTTTTGGGCCAAAACGTCTTATAAATGTGAAGTGTCATATGTCGTTGGATTTAAAATTAAAATTTAAATTCAATAGATATAAATCCAAATACTCTGTCTATTATTTATTTAAATAAAAGTTAATAACGACAGCTCAAGGACGAAACAAAAGATCAAAAATTTAATAACATTATTTTTTAAAACTTAAAAGTATTATTTCAGGTTTTTTTTATATATCTCTTTTAACAAACCCAGAAAAAACTAAACCTTTTTAGGAAAATTAGGTTTTTTAGGAACATGCCAAAACCTTAAGTATTTAAAATTTTAAAAGGCATATTTTTAACCATAAAAGTGCGTATTTTCGCCTCAATTTAACCAAAAGTGTATCTCTTACCGTTCTTGAGATCCCAATGAGAAGGCTTTTGAATTTGTAACACCTTTAATATTATTAAAAAACCTAAAATTAGTAAAATTATATTAATTAAAAGTGCTAACATAAAAAAATGTGCCTATTTTTTTACAAAAGCATAAAAGAAGGTATAAAAGCACCGTTTAATTTTATAAAAGAAACATTTTTACCTAATTTTTTTCAAACCTGGTTAAATAAATAAGCAGGTGTGATCAATACATTTTATAAATATATTCAATAAAATAATCCGACTTTAAAAAAATAGAATTCACCAAAAATGTAAAAATAATAAATAAAATAAAAATTAAGTCGGGTAATAATATATAGTATTATGGTATTAAAGTATAATCTCTTGTGTATTTAAGTATTAGCATTTAGTAGTTTATTGGAATGTCTTCATTTTTTAAATATTTTTATTTATCATTTTTAAATTTTAAGAGGGATTTTATTCTTTTAAGCTTTTTATTATTAACACTTACCATCTAAAATACAGTAATAGTACCTTTTTCTCTAACATAAACTATTTGCACAAAACAACAATACTACCCCTAATTGGCATAAGTTGAATATAAACGAAAACACCTGATTTACAAAAAGAAAATACACGCAATTATATTTAAAAAAATTATTAGCTTCATGACAACGACATGACAAAAAATATTTTGGTATTACATTTACTACTTTGATTGTTTAAACATCCAGCATAGGTAGCATATCTACTAGAGGCAGCGTTGCCTTGTCTAATACCTCTGTCTTTTGCGATCCTGACTGGGTTTTCTTATGAGACCACCGCAGAAGTGCACTCTTTAGAATAAAAAAAAGGTTTAAAATCGATCCACTATTGATGGAGAAATCGGTGTACATTAGACTGGGCCAAAACAAGCGACGTTTATTTTTTGAAAAATATATCAAAAATATTATCTGGGATGACAAAAGAAAATATCATAAAGTGGTTCAGCCCTTAATATTTAATATTTAGAGATCCCTCTACCTTAATTTAGATTTATTATTTGTACTTTCATTTTTTCGTCAAAGCTTCCTGACTATCGAGACAAAATTAGAAATTAAATTGGCTACAAAAAATGTTTAATTAAACATTTTTGCCGGATCAACCGTTTTCAAATAATTAAGCTTTAAACATTGATATATTTTTAGATTTAGCTTTTGTACTTTTTGAATTTTGTAACTAACAAAAAAACAAATATAAAAAATATAACATTCTTAAAGGGAATTTAATATGCTCTACAAATCGGGTTTACTAATGTTTTTAAAGCAAATTGTTCTTTAAAGAGTTATTTACAATTTAAGTTAAAGACATTGGAACAAAATTGATATATAACATAATTAAATATTACAATTTTGTCAATATTATTGCTTAAAAAAACTAAACTTCCATAATATATTCCAACCGATTCTAGGTAAACCTAGATTTATTGTCTAAGAGTAAGTAAGTCTACGTAATCGCATAACAAATAGCTATTAACCTAAAACAGATTTAAATATATTATAAAATTTCAAAAATGAAGAAAACAGTAATTTATTATTTTTCTTAACTTAAATTGTAAATAACTTCAATAAGAACGATTTTATTTAAAAACATTAGAGAAGCTTTTTGTAGAGCATTAAATTTCCTTTTTTTATCTTTATGTCATCATACGAAGGCATATGCCTAAATACCAGAGTACCGTGGGTGTCGGTTTATTAGATGTTTAACCCATCGTTCCCCTGTTCCGTCAACGTTGTCCAAGCACTGAAATATTCAGTTATGCATTTTACAACAGTTTTTAGACAATGCGCAGTGTCCCACGGTGGTTATTTTTAAATTACTACTACTTAAATATGTCTCCCCGCTGGGAATTGAACCGGCAACCTCTGGCTTCGAAGATCAAAGCTCTGTCCACTGCCCCAGGGGAAAGACAAAAAGCTATGTTGTTTCTTTTTCTATACATTTATTTTTTCGTTAGTTACACAATTCCAAAATAAATAACGTAAATCAAAAAATAGATTAATGTTTAAAGCTTGAATTGTTAAAACGGTTCGTCCGACGAAAATTTTCAATGAGACGTTTTTTGTAGGCAATTTAATTTTCTAAACATTTATGTGTACATAACTTTTTTCCCCAATAGTTAGAAACCTTTGACGCAAAAATGAATGTACAAATGAAAAATCTAAATTAAAAGAGAGAAACCTTATAATATTACTATTTAGCGACTCAAATCTTTACAATATTTTCTTTTTCTCATCCTAAACAATATTTTTAATATATTTTTCAAAAAAATTAAGTCGATAATTTTGACCTAGTCTAGTGTACATACTTAAAAAAAACTTTTTGGACAACTATCCAACATATACTTTCCTTATTTTTTGAAGTCGGTTAAAAAAGGATGTGCATCAATTTTCTTTTAAAAAAGTCCCAAAGCATAAAAGAACTTTCTTTTTAGTATAAAAGCACTGTTTAATTTTATAAAAGAAAAATGTTCACCTTATATTTTTTAAACCTGGTAAATAAAAAAGCAGGTATGATAAAAAGCAAAATTATAAAAGCAATAGACATTTTAAAATACACGGTTTGGGTCTTGAATACAGATTGCCCTGCAATCAATTATGATAAAATTTTATCGCTTGCTCTTTTCAAAATCACACGCAGCGAGGTACAAAAATCCTTTTAGAAAATAAGTTTGAGCCACTTTTTGTTTAACTTTTGCAAAGTTTTAGATATTAATTCATTTTTTAATTTTATTGATAAGAGTTGCGGTGTTCTCTTTGTTTTTGTTATTAATTTATTAGTATACTTCCTACTACAAAAATATTGTGCCTTTTTTTAATGTCCTCCCTTTTATGTTTTAAACGGATTAATTTTAAACATTTTAAAATTTGGATATAAAATTAATGCATAAATACTATATTTTAAAGTATAAATAAAGGTTCATTATCTCTCAAATGTTTATGGATTGAAACCTTTGTACTGTAAGTAACTTAATATTAAATATTTCAATATTTTATTTCTTTTAAGGTAATCATAAATTTTTATATTGTATCATAGCATAATGTATTGAAGTTTTAATTTTCTTAAAATGTTAAATAAACTTCTTAATTTTATTCTAGGGAAAAGCCAAATAATATTTTGTTTATTATTAATATCTCCTAAATTGTTTAATCCTAAATATTATTTGGTTTAAAAACTCTTTGTTAAGTCAAATTTTGGTTTTAAAAATCCATCATTTCTAACCTATGGTTACTTGAAAAATGTAGAAAGTTAATTTTAACATTTTTTTAAAATTATTTTTAAGCCTAATTTACACTTATTTTGCAAAATTTATCTCTATTTTTGTCCAAAGTCCAACTTTCGCTTAAAAATAGCACATTTCCAATTTTGTTAGACATTTTAAAGTGCCTCAATATGTTTTTTCAGTGTTGTCCTTTATACTCGCGTCAAAACCTAATAACAGCTAAAGCTAGCGGTATATGTGTAAGCTGCGTTGGCTTCCTTAATAGATGCACAAAATAGATTTTACCGTATTTCGAAAAATGTAACCTATTTATAAGTATTAACCTGCAATGTTAAATGTGTATTGCAAAAAAATAATATTTTATATTTGGTATTATGCCCATTACAAAATAGCACCTGTTAGCCCCAATAGTAAAAAATCTTGTCAAGTATTCAAGACATTTTTTAAGTCTTCAACAAAGGCAGAAAAAAATATTACTTTTAGATAACTTTATTATTAGGATATTACTAACGTTTCGGGACTTATTTAGAAAGAAAGTTTGAAAAAGTATTTAGTAAAAGATTCTTTTTGCCTAACTTTATAGTTTAGAAAAACGTCAACCCAATTTTTTCTTGGCAATAATTCTAGCTTTATTTCATCATATCGGCACGAATTTCCGTCCAAATCTTCTTATTTATGTTTCCTGGTGCGCTACACCGATAAACTAATAATCGATAGATATATTTTCAAAGCACGACTGAACGTGTTCAACTTTTTCCTTATAAGGAATGTATCCTGTATGAATTAAACATAAGATTGGGTAGCCATAAAGGTTAAGCAGTATTTGCTGTGACAAGGACAACTTCTAAGAGTTTTTATGAAGTAAAAAAGAAATACATCAATTTTAGTTGAATAGACCATTTATTATAAGTCTATTAATTGTTAGAGATATTTCAGTTTTATGTGTGTTTTTGGTGGTCAGAAATGTTTTAAACTCCTCAATAGTTCTTAAAGTAGTACAATAGCAAAATAAAAATAATTTAATTTTAAAATGTAAATATTCTTTAACCTAATTTGTGTAATTCAATTAAATGGTTTTTTGCCATTGTAGTTAGTAAAATATACAAGTTAAATTATAATTGTTTAAAATAAAACATAATTACTTTTTATGGTTTAGTTTTTATACAATAACAGAAATAAATGAAAAATTATGCAATATAAATATACTTAATTAAAAAAAAGATGTGTGATACAGTGTATAGGTTGGCATCACATGGGAAACTGTTTTATTATTTATTTTACGAAAAAAGTTATTTTTTATATATAGTTCCACATGGTGCGAAACCCTACCTACAATCATTAGATAACGATATAAGAAAAGATGTGTAAAATAAAAATTAAAAAAATAAAAAATACGTTTAAATATGCAGTTTTGCCTATTTATAAATATATATATATATTTTGTTTTTGGTAAAATCGAGAAAATTTAAGTTTGTACATAAAACTTACCATTTTTTGCCTTATCTAAACTGCTTAATTCTATATTAAAAATCGACGTAGGATATAATTTAGAGAAATTAAAAATATTGTGCCTAATTAAATGACATAAAAAAGTATTTTAAGTGTTTATTTTTTTTGTATCAGTTATAGTTTTTACGGTAAATTTTGTAAATAGAATATATACAAATAAAATACAAATTTAAATATTCATAAAAGCGTTAAAAAATTCAATCAGTTATATACAAGTTTTTGAGAAACACATTTTTGGGTAACTTTTTATTTAAATTTTAACTTACCTTGATTACACAAAGTAATATTTTTGCAATTTTGAACCACCTTGTATATCATGCGGTATTTTTTATAACAGCTTTTAGCATTTAAAGCAACCATTTTTATAAAAAATAATATTGGGCGCTTTTATAATTAACTATATTCCGTTTTAATAATTGAATTTTTTTAGCCGTTCCAAAATTATCAGGAAAAACATTTTTTTTTAACTTAGTTTATTAAAAGGGATATTTTAAAATAAAGGACACATCATTATTGCCACTTTTTTGTTTTACAAAATGATTCTTGTCTAAATTCGATTCGTCCTCATCAACTTTGTTATTAAATTGGCGCAGTACTTGGTTTTTACCCTAATAAGCTCTTATTTTAATTTTAAATCCAACGACCTATCACAGTTTACAATTATGAAACCTTTCGACCTAAAAACCATTACTGAATATTTTTCCATTAAAAATTATAATTTTATCCCAAACGTTCGGAAAAAATTTTGTTCGCCGGTTAATATTCATCAAGTTTTTTTAATTATTGCTTTAATTTTTTTCAATTATTTATTTTTTATAATTCAATAAAAAACTACATGAATAAATGTAATTTATGTACATTTAGTAATGCGTAATAAAAAAGGCCTTTCTTAATTTAAATAAACGCCCGTATAAATCCTATCGTAGCATGTCATTTAAAAATGCATGCAGACTTACCTGCAAAAAAATTCCTAAATTTTTGGTACAAAATTATAGTTTTTTATTACAAAATAGTAAATGATGATTTTTCGGGTCGAAAAGTCGCATAAATGTAATGAATTCAAAATTAAAATAGGAGTATATTAAGCTAAAAACCACATATTCCGCCTATCTAAAAAAAAGAGTGAATGATGACGGCTCAAAGACGAAAGGTCAGATCCTAACTTTCATGATATTCTTTTGTAAAACAAAAATAGTGGCAATAATAATGTGTCATTTATTTTAAAATATTTTTTTAAATAAACTAAAAAAATAAAAACTGTTTCGCAAAAATTCGATTTTTTCGGATGTTTTCGGTATTGCTATGAATTTTTAAGTTTAAGAAACAGAATATTTTTAAGCACAAAAATGCACACAACTTTGCCCTAATTTAACAAACCCTGTATTTCTTAGCGTTTCCGAGATCCTAATGGCAGCCCTTGAATTTGTTTAAGCCTGTATTATAAAATAAACAAATGTAAAAATGATTTCCTAAATGATTTTAAGGACAAATAAATATGCAAGACAAAACGAGTTGCAACAAAATGTTTTTAAATAAATTTAAACTATAACACTAAAAATGTCTAAACAATCTTATTCTTTTTTTTTTCAGGTACGTTAGTCGTTCTCAAAGCATTCTTTTAGTAGTTTGGTAAGAATAAATTAGATGTAGTTTTAGAAATAAAAGTATTAAACTGTAAAATTACTCTTAACAAAGACGGCTTATTAAATTACCAGATTGTCATTAAATTTTAATTAAATTACAAAAAAGAAGATATTTACCAATTTTTATTGTTTAAAGAGAAGCTGAATAAAACTGATTTGCACAAAATAAGCTTTCAAGTTTAGTTTAAGCACAAGTTCTATGGTAAACAAAATAACTAGACCATACAGCATGATAAAATTATGTTTATTATTGCCTTTTATTTCGTGTTTTTATTATTATTCCAGTTAACTTTTAATAATTTTTAAAGGGCACATATAAATCTTATTTAAATGCATAAGTTAGACCTAAATGTATTTAATTTCTTTTATAAGCATTATCTAATACGTACTAATGTTTTCCTTTACTACCAGAATCTCAGAAATACGAATAGTTTGATTAAGGACGACTTTAGTTGAAAATAAAACATGGGATATCTAACTTATTTACTGAATACTTGTTTTGAAATTTTTATAGTCAAAATACTTAAACTTTGCGGCAAGGGGTTGTAAAAAAGGCTAACCGAAAAACTCCGTTTTTGCATTTCTTTGTTAAATATAATGGATTTTTATTATAATATAAATAAAATTTTTAAATTTAATATAAGTAAAATAGTCCACAAAATTGATTTTATTCGTATTTTTGTATTTGCAACAGGAAATGAGGTATTTGCATTTAAAAGGTAATATGTAGTCGACCGCAGTCAAAAATCTACCTTTTTTTGTCAAAAATGTCACTTGTCTCAGAGACGTTTAAAGAATTACCTACAAGCAGCTTAAAGCCAATAAAATTTCCCTTAAAAATCTGTTAAAATTTAAAAAAGTTATGAACTGTTAAATTTATACAAAAAAGCATTTAGTTGCCCGGTTTATATTACCCCACGTAATTTTTGAAAAATTCTTAAGTCAACTATGAAAATAAGACATTAAAAGTACATTAAAATAAAAGGCACATGTTTAAACAAAATTGAGATTAAAAATTTACAATAAAAAAAATGTAATTAAAAGAAAAAAGAAAAAAGATTGAAATATATTTTTTATTGCTTTTCAGACTTTTTAACACAAATAGCCTTATTAGAATTTCTAGATCTTTCACCAAAACAAAAAAAAAAAAGCAATTTTTTCATTATGATTTATAATTAATGAAATTATTCGATATAAACGTAGTGTTATGACAAGCCGTCCAAACTTGCTTAATAAAAAGATTTATCTGTCGCTCAGCAAGGCGTAATTTTAAAAAAGACTGGATTATAACATTTTTATCATAATTGATTACGAACCATCTTTATTAAATTTGGCACAGTTAAAATGCTTTTTTTTTCGTTTTGTTTCCTTTTGACTAAAGAGTCAAAATGGCTCAAGCTTATTTAACGAAATATTAAGGCAATCAAATTGCTCGGTTAACAATAAGAATGTACAATATAACTCTCAATATAACTAAAACAAAAATTAAATTTATACTTTTGCACTTTAAAGTAATGAAAATACCTGAACAAAAAATGTATTTTATTGGTTTAAAAAGTCGGTACCCTAGTAATCACAATAAAAAATGTATGGTCATTGGCTTAAAAGCCAGTACCTCACCATAGTTACTTATTAAGTATTTTTATTGGTATAAGGAGCTCAAAGTATAGTTAAATTAAATTATTTTAATAAATTAAATGGTAATTTTTTCTTTCTCAAAAAATATATACGTTTCATATTTATACACGAAATAACTTAGTCCCTCTACAAGATACAAATATACAAAAGTAAACCTTAATTAAGAAATGTTAATCTAAATACACTTTTTTATTAACCAGTACTACTTAATATACAAGGTGTCTCAAAACAAAAGTTTTATTGTCAAGTAGGTTTTTTTAAATGGAATATCCTGTTTATTTTAACAAATTGTTACTCTATAAAATTATACCTTAAAAATGTATAACACACTATACGTTAATTATTGTTTGTTTTTAAGATATAAACAGTATGCTGATAAACGTATTAACGACAAAAAGTCAAGAGAACCAAAATAGTTATCAAGTAATTCTGTCACTGTCGAAGTGACAATTAATTTAATAACATGTAATTATTCACTTATTGTAAAAATTTCTTATAGAAGGGTCAGCTATTTAGTTAATTTAAGATACAAATTTAGAACCAAAATATACCTACATTTTTTTCCTTTCTTCACATTTAATCGTTAATAAGTATATAAGCATAATACTCACACCACCATTTTTAAAATAAATTTTGTTAAAATAAGTGATTATTTTCCTCAATAGAAAATAGGCCAATCAAAAACCACCATTTTTTGGATAAGTTTTATTTAGATAAGTGATTAAACCCCATCTGCAGTTTAGCCGCGAATAAATTTCTGTCATCCAAACTAGTTGTCAAAATTGAAAGAAAATATCAAACTTTATTATTAGTTAAATACTGTGTTGTTGGCTTTAATGTAAGTTTTTAGGAAATAGTCTAGCCGTATACCACGCAACCTACGAATTAAAATCGATTAAACTACCTAAATGCTTTTTGTAAGATTAATTTGGAAAATAGTTTCATGGACAACAATTTAAAAAAAACCTTGACTCGGGTTTTTGCTTGTAAAATAAAAACCCTCGACCGCTGCGCGCGTCTCGTGTTTTTATTAAATTATTGTACATTCAACTATTTTAAACAAAACTCTTACCTAAAATATTGTTGAGCAGTTTAATCGATTAAATTTATAGGTCTTGTGATATAATGTCACCTTGCCCACATGTACAGTACACTAGCGAATACATTTCTGTCATCCAAACTGGTTGTCAAAATTGATAGAATATGTTAAACTTTATTATAAGTAAAATTCTGTGTTGTTGGCTTTAATGTAAGTTTTACAAATTTAAATCGATAGACAATAATTAAAAAATCGATAGACAATTATAAAAACCGGTCGACCGCTACGCAGTCTCGTGTTTTTATTAAATTATTGTACATTCAACTATTTTTCAAAAAAACTTGCCCAAAATATGTTGAGTAGTTTATACAATTAAATTTATAGGTCTTGTGATATAATATATGATAAAATACCACTGTTACCCTTATGTTTTTCTTTATTATCTTATTTGACATCAAAACTTCTGTTATTCGGTTAAAAAAACAAAAACAAAAAAGCACTTTTATATTAAATATGTCATTATTATTATTTTTTTAAGTAATTTTAACTTTTAATATAATCTGCAAGAGAGAATAGTTCTTCCTAGTATATAAAAGTTTTAATTTTCCTAAAATGTTGATTTTTTTTTATTCTGAAGAAAAGCCATATAATATTTTGTTTAAACGTAATCTCCCAGAAAACAAATAAAGCAATAAAAAATACCTTTTAAAACACATTTACATTTCAATGTGATAAAGCATTTGTAGTTTGTAGTTTTCGCTTTTAAGTTATAATTGTTTTAGCAAATTTTAATCTTTTACTTTAATAAGTTGGGCACAAAAAGGAAGCAACTAAGAACTTAAGATAGAGAGATAGACTTAAGATAAAGTCCTTTCTGAATATTATCCACTCCTTTTATTAAGATTAGTTTTCATAAAGGCAAAAATTTTTCATTTTTTTTCAGGGAAATAAGCGAAGCATGTAATTAGTTTCTAAGTTTGTTTTCAAGAAATGCTGGTACCTGCATTATTTCGTTATTGTGCTTGTTTTAAAAAGGCAAAATTCTAATAAAAACTAAATATTAACTAGTTTAAAACTTTGTGGAAAAAAACACCACCCTATTAAAAACTTTTTAATTAAAACATCGTAAAAAGTTTCAACATGAAACAAATAATATAAAGCAGATAAGAAATTAAAAATATTATCAGCATATTTTTTGTGTACTTTTTAAAAAGTTTGTTAATAGATCTGCAAATAAAAATATGCATAAATTAGAAAGTTGGGTTATATTTTAGCTTAAGAGGTACCTGCCTTTAAACTTGACCTAGCTAAATAAATACTTAATGATTTGTGTTTGTTTGACAGTAATAGATACATCTTTTTCGTAACATAATGACTTGTAACGTGACTGCTGTTCTAATAAACATTAAAAAAAGAAACAAAATACGTTTAAAATGGAAAATTAATAAAGTAAGACCAAATTTTTATAAATAGGTTTAAGGCTTTTTAAACGTCTTTTTATTAACGCTAGTTTAATAAATAGAAAAGTTATTGTAAATCTATAATTAAATGACACAGGTCAATTAACTTTTATTTGTTCAAGCGGGAAATCACTTTGTCTCTGGTTAATAAGCAGGAAATATTAGGAATTTAAGTGTTTTTATTAGTCACATTCTTTTATAATTTTAATTTAAAAATACTTTACTAGTAAGTAAGTATTGTTATTATTTGTGCAATAAATTGCTTTTTTCATTAGTTGTTTAAGCAATTCATACTAACGTGTTTCATAAATTTACTCTTGGTTTTCATTCAACAACCTCATTAACTTTACAACTTCATATTACTAAAAACGCGTATTTTTAAATAACTGCAATTTTGAAAATTAATATTTGAATACACCACTCATTGAGAAAAATTATGCCAAGTTTTTGTTTTTATTTTTTAGTTTGGCATTTTTTTGCATATATTTGCTCCCAGAAAAAGTCCATTAAACCGTAAATCCGTCGATCAACCACGATAAATTTTAAAAGTAAAATAAAATAGGCGTGTGAGTACACAATCGGTAACTCTTTATTCTAGGTAATGCCATAAAATTTCTTTTTTTTCTATCATATCTGCGGTCTCAGTCGACCAAGTTTCGCAAGAAGAGTGGTCGGCTTTAATGTGTGTCCATGGAATAACCAGCAAATAAAATACTTAAGGGTGCGTCAATAAATTACGTGAGGTGTTTTTTTACATTTTTGTCACCCCTCTCCCTGGTGAGATTTGGTAAGATTTTCCCTTTCCCCCTGAAATCTTACGTAAGATTTATGGAAATGAAGAAAACACCAATTATCTAATGAAATCTAATTTTGTAGCAAAATTAATTTTGAAAAGCAAAAAAAGGTCTTTTACCCAGTAACTGACGCTGCATCACATTTTCCTGGAGAGGGACCTGCCCCAAAAATTCGTTAACTTTTTCTGTTTATGGCTGCTGAAAAATTACGTGGTAATTATACAGACCCCCTCCTCCCCCGTGGTAAGATTTGGTGAGTTTCATTTCGACTCCCCCTTCCCTTAAATGTCTCCGTATTTATCAACGCCCCATAAGTAATTATTATTTCTTATTAAATTATGGTGTTTAAGATCGCAACCAGATTCTTAGAAAAACAGTCACTTGAATAACTAAGGTAAAAATTTAATATTTTTTAATAAATTATATTATTTTAGATAGTATTTGATCCAAATTTTACAGTAGGTTTTAGCCTAAAGTAAAAATTATTTTATCGGACAGTTTGATATGGCAATATGAATGATTAACAAGTTAGTTACCTTTGTTGATAGTAACCCTGCTTTTTAATCCTGGTTGGGTCTAAATTACGTGTACATAAGAGTTATCTAATGTGGATTCTTCTAGTTTTATTGTTGAAACTGTTTAAAGTGCTTTGCTCATTGCAGATTACAGTTGAGCGAGTAACTACCTTTTATTTAAAATAAATATTTATTATTAAAAAATGGTTCTTATGCCCTAATATAAATACAATAATAAAAGGTAAACATTCTTTGGGAATATGGCTCTTTAATAACAGCAAAAATATTAAATAAATAACCTGTAAGATTACTTGATCGGTCCGGGGGTATTCCATTTTCTTTTGGAGACTTCGTATTTGTTTAACAAAGAACCATAGCAGCCGCAATCTTACAGGTTATTTGTTATTTTTTTTTGCTGTCATTTAGGAGCCATATGTCCAAAGAATTTTGACGCTATATTAAGTAAATAAATATTACAAGAACAAAGTTCATAAAAAGATGAAATATTAACCGGGACAAAAAAACGCTAATTTACCCATATTTGTTTTTTGACCTAGTACCTTTAGTTTATAAAGGGTGATAAATCCAGCTATATACAATGTGGTCCATTAAATGTGCAATAGTAGTAATGAAAAATCTTTTACATAAAAAATGCCTGCTGGTGACTATAAGGTGCATCTTATGGTCTAAGATCCAAATAGGAAGCGACCTTCATCCATCTGTTTACCGGATGAAAGAATGAAAACTGTTTTATTTCTTCGATTTTATAAATAAAGCTCTAGTAAATTTTTAAAATTTTAACTTGATAAACATGATTTTTTGGTACTTTCTGTATTATTAAAAAATATATATTTTTATAGTAAGCATACGTACGTATTTAGAAATATACGGGTTGCCATTATACAAGGTGTGTCAAAAATGTTGAGGTTATTTTTTCAAATTAAATAGGGCCTTGACCTATTTTTTTTTAAGCAACCCTATGGCGACACCTTTATTTAAATACTATCTTTAATAAAATCAGTTTTTATTCGGTAAACAAATGGGTAAAGGTCGCCTTCCATTCGGATCTCGTATTAATAGAGAAATATTGCACTGTAAAATAAGGCCAGGCACTAATAATACCGGCCTTATTTTGACATCTGAGCTTGCGCAGATGCATGGTGGGATAATGACTCCCTTAATAAGGATAGTGCCTGGCTTTATTTATGTCGGTTTTAGGTCATGCCTTATTTTGGTCTTATTTTCACTTTGAAAAATAAAAGGAAAATATCCAAAAATACCATGTAATTTAAATTGTGAAAGCAACATGATTTAGGCACGTTTTAAATCAAGAATTAAGAGCATTTTTACATTGGATATACTTTTTTAGGCTATAAATCAAAAGTACAAAAAAGCGTATTGGAAAGTAACAGGCACCGTACTGTATATTGTTTAATTAAATTAAAATTAAAGAAAACTCACACAGCTGCTAAAATCAAAATAAAATGTGTTTGTCCCCAACCTTTTCTTGACGGTTATATAATTAAAACCTATTTCTAGTAAAATCAGAGCACTCTTACCCTTAACAACCCGTCGTTATTTCGCCAAGTCATTACATGAAAGAAAACCGCAATGTGCCGTTAGGAAAACTACAGTAGTGCCACTTCACTTTACTCAGCGACCTTACTTGCTAGAGTATGTTTCGGTGTAAAGATTCAGCAATACCTACTATGTGAAATACTAAAAGTTTGCAAGCAATTGTCCTATTTTAATAATTTAATTATTGTATATGTATGGGTTATATTTCTAAAAAATGATGCTGGCCCTTTGATGGCTTGCAATAATATTTCTAGCCGGTTAATATTACAAAAATAAGGAGTTTCGGATTTTCATTGTCTTAATTCCATTTATTTACACAAAGTTTCAGAAAGTTGAAAATAGCAGTGGGTAGAGGAGGTTTCGGAAAGACCCTAGCCAGCGGGTACGTTTACAGTCGTAATTTTTAAACGCAACCTCTAATCACTCCGATTTCTATCACTTAACATACACAGTAAAGCTAAGTTGGCTGATCAAAGAACGTTTTGGACACGACACATAAGTATCTACTTGCATAATTAATATATCAAAATGAAGGTGGTTAATTGTATTTTATTACGCATTATTAAAATATTATGTTTCGTATTACACTTTAAAAGATACATAGGCAATTTTTGCCAATGCGTAAAAAAACGGTCTAAAGTAACAGTATCACTGTGGTAAACATTAGAGAATAAAGAATAGACAGAGAATGCCTGCATTTAACGTTCCCATCATTTTAAGTTACACCGTTGATAAATCGCTCCTACCTCTTAAATACAGTAAATATAAATAAAAGTATATTTTTTTGCCTTTGTAGAAAGACACGTATCAAGGTTTGACCTAAATTCAAATATATAATAGTACGCGCATACCCAAGCAAATCTAAAATACAAAGTAACAGAGTTTTTGGTTTTAAAAAACCTTTGGGGCAAACTTGAATTAAAATTTAAAAATAAAATAAAAGTAACACTTAAACCAAATACTTATTTCAATTAGTTGATAAAGTGTTCGTTTAATCTTCTTTGTTGTGCTTTACAATAACCCATTCTGACGTTAATTTTTCTTATTAACATTTATTTTGCCAACATTTAAGGGGTAATGAACCTACAAATAAAATTTAATAATTTATTTAAATTAATAAACCTTTTATGTCAATTTTTTTATCATTAATTTCAGCAAAGCGATAATGTGTTAGATCTGGAGATTTCGGAGGCCAAAGTATGGTTTCCCTTGTAGAAATAAGTCTTTTGTTAAGCGCGGGATATTATACATTCGGTTAAAACCAAATTTTCTTAAAATTGGCATTCAAATTTTGAACAGCTGGTATATAATGTTGGGCACAAAAGCAGTAGATGTCGTTTCTATAGTTTTTTAACGTGTTTAGGTGACATGAGCAAAATTAAAAATTACTACTTGTTAAAACTGTACAATTAACTTTAACTGTGTGCCCGGCATAACTTTATTATAGATATTATAAAAAATAATACTAAGTTTACCACTTGTTTTCTTAAAATTAAAAAATTACGACATAGGTTTAAATAAAGTTTTTTTAATTCACACAGAAAAAACCCTATTGAAAAGGTTAAGTTACTTTTAAAAAACTAATTATTATTTTTATGTAAAAAAAACAGAAATATAAATAAAGAATTAACAGAAAATGAAACAATTTACTATTTAAAAAGATCAAATGTAACATTTTTACCTGATTTTTAAACAATGATTAAAATATTTAAATTATTTAGGTTTATTTCTCAGAAAATATCCTTAATATTGATTACTTGTCAAGTAGCTTCGTCTATTACTTTCATATCTCTTTTTCTTTTAAAATGAATTAAAACTTTAATTTTTATAAAAAGGTAAAACATTTTTACACTCCGACTATTTACAGTAAGAAAATTCTCTAAGCTTGCACCAGGGCACTCTTTTATATTACTTTACTTCGTCTACAGAGGTTTTCATAGACTACTTAGATATAATACATGACTTCTGTTGTATCCTGGCCTTTTAAACTGTAAAAATAAATAAAACCTAAAATGTTTGTTTTTAATAAAATTATAACATCTTTCATAAGTAGCCCTTAATTAAAAAATATTTTAACACTTTTAAACCTAACCTGTCAAAAGTATATCTAACACTAGCTAAGCCTAAAATTTCACTGAGCTTAAAATATCAAACTTGTTATACTCTGTCTCTGCTTTATATACATTGTCTGGAAATGGACTAAGCTTGGTTACGCCAATTATTCCTTTACCAATGTAACTCTGGACAAACTGGGAACTGTTTTGCGGTCGGGAGCCTGTTATGTTGAGAAGACCTTGTTATTTTGATTGAAGGTCGGATTGGAGGAAGCCATATTGTGTGGACAAAGGGTTAAAGTCAGTTGGCAATTTCCGCAATTATTCTATAAATTTAAAATATGTCGGAGAATGCTATTCCTTAAACTAATTTTTTATAAATAAATACACAAAATTGAATTTTACGTATCACAAAGAGGAATTTAGGTAATAAGTGCATTAAGTGATACATAATGCGTCATTATTAAATTGTAATATGCATTGGGACAGAACACCAACTTGTGTAAAGGTTTTTAAAATATCTCTAAAAATACCCACTTTTTAAATAATTTTACACCTTTTATCTCAGAAATAGGTCTGGAAATATGTTTAGAATTCACAAAAGATATAAGAACTCACCCCTTTATGTTTCGTACTGTAGTTAGGAAACACCCTTTTTACACGTTACCCAATACCGGGTGACAACGGGATCACTTTCCGGCTCCCATTTTTTAAATTCTGAATCGATATTAACGAAACTCCGTAAGTTTGTTATACTAACAAAAAGTAATTTTAGGTAAATATAATAGGCTTTTACGGAAATGACTGGAACTTTTAATTTTTAATGGAACACCCTGTATATTTATTGTTTTTTATATTCTTCAAAACAAACGCAGAGCGATGCAGATATTTTTTTCGCAGGATCTTAATTTAATATTGGATTGGGGCACCAAAAATCTCGTCATGTCGCGAAAAGAGTCATCAAATACTCATCCTTTACTTATGATCAGACAAGTTTTACAGAGCAAAGACACCTTCAATCTTGTGGGCGTCACATTTAAAAGTAACCTTAACTGGCTTAAACACATTGTATCTATAGCCACGGCAGCTTCCGACCTCCCTTAAAATATTGTTCTCATATCTGGGGCATGGCGTCCCCCACAACCCAAAGCATGCTTGATTCCATCCATAGAAGAGCCATTCGTCTCAATAATGATCCCTCATTGACAGAAAGGCTTCCTCTCTTGCCTATCGTCGGGCTGTGGGAAATTTATCGCTTTTTATAGGTACTTCTATGGCTTCTGCTCTAAAGAATTGTCCAGAATAGTTCCTCAACTCACGGTTCCCACCAGAGAAACTCGTGGTGCCGCGCGTATGCATCCCTATACGGTCCAACTGGACAAGCCCCGAACTTCCCACTTTGTTCGTCCTTTTATCCCTAGAGTTTCTGGAATGTGGAACCTGCTGCCTGCGGAAGTCTTTTTTCCCCCAAATCTTCAAGTATTTAAGTCCCGTGACACCCACGATACGTTAGAATTTAGGCTTTCAGCCTTCGTGGTTTGTCCAAAGATAAAAAAATAATTTTTAATCGAAATACATTATTTTTAAAACACATTTTATTTTAAAATTAAATTTGAATTTTTTATCTAGAGTGCCATAATTATTTTTAAATTAATTTTTTTTTAACTTTTTTACTACAGGACTTTAAATTTCTTTTTTTTAGTTATTTTACCCTAGTTCAAAAACCAAATGGGACCATATTACTTTCATAATATTTTAAAATGTAGTATTTTAAGCGAATCCAACAATGTAAAACACTATTACATTTTACTTTATTTTTTTAAACAGATTTATTTTGTAAACAAAATACCAAATTTAACCTAAAATTATTTTAACATCGTAGGCGATACATAAACATAAGCTAACGTTTTTATTTTTTGACTTTTAACGGAACATAGGCAATTGTTCTTACAACATATTTTATTAGTGTCTGTTTTCATGGCAACTACGATGAATTGCTGACGTTCGCCATTCAGTATTAAAAGATCTTTTACCAACAAAATAAATGTTTTTAAGAGAAAATAAAGTAAGAATGTCGTAGTGTTTTACATCGTTGGATTCACTTTAAAATACTGCATTTAAAAATACATATTATAAAAGTGATATGGTCCTATAGGAAATTCAAAACAATTTTCGATGCACGTCATACCCCTTAAGTGACCTAAAAGGCTACATGGCTGCCAGCTTGTGATAATATTACAAAAATATTAGGTTGTTAGGTTTTTATGATCAAAATGATAGAAAAAATAATATTGTTTTAAAACACCTCGTATAAAACACAAGTTTTTGTTTTTATTCCTTTTACTGACAGTGAAACGTAACTATGGTTACAACTACGACAAAATGTTTAGTTGTCAATGTCTCGAAGTAAACACTACAAATGTCAAAACTATAACACTACTCCCTCAAATCTAGAAAATTTTACTTACTACAAGATGAAATAAAAGTGTTTAGTGGATACCTCGAGTGTTTTCGAAAACCTTTAAAAGTTATGAAAAAACCTAAATTAACCAGGGTAAATTATTTAAATATACTAATAAACTAAATTAAATAGTCCTTTTTATGTAATTAAGCGTCAGGTGGGAAATTGTTTTGAATTCTCTATACTTGGTAAAAAATACAAAAAAAATAAGTCTAGAGCCCTCTAGTAAAAAAGTTTAGAAAGATAAAATCGATTTCGTATTTTTCTGGAAGTAAGTAAAGTATAAGGAGTGATTTTAGAATGATCATGGCACTCTAGGTAAAAAATAAAAATTTAATTTTAAAATAATTTTTTTTTAAATATTGTATTTTTAGGAACTAAAAATGATCAGAAGAATCAAAAAATAAAA
Organism: Listronotus bonariensis; assembly: GCA_014170235.1. Taxonomy (NCBI): domain Eukaryota; kingdom Metazoa; phylum Arthropoda; class Insecta; order Coleoptera; family Curculionidae; genus Listronotus; species Listronotus bonariensis. The sequence continues at coordinate 246,025 of JACEGR010000338.1, read as the reverse complement.
AATATACAGGGTGTCTCATTTAAAAATTAAAAGTTTTAGTTATTTCCGGTCGCAAAAGCCTAAATATTACTTTTGTCAGTCTAGCAACCTTACCAAGTTTCGTCAGAATCGATAAAGAAATAAAAAATGGCAGCCGGATAGGGATCTCGTGGTCACGCAGTATTAACCTTCATGTTATCGATTAAAATACGTCATTTTTGTCAACGGTGGAACAAAAAGGTATTTTTTTTTGGTTCTATCAGAAGGGTGCAATACTTTTTGAATTAAAAGGCTATGTTGTTTAAATAAAGGTACCTATGCTAAATTCGTTGTTTAATTTTTATAAAAATGGCTGTGCTTTTTGTAATACTAATTAGAATGTATAAGTCTATGACTTTTTATTTTTAAGCTGTTTAAAATTCTTGTCTTATGGTATTTTAATAATGAAATAGTTTATTTTCCTACAGTAAAAAAATGCTTGACAGATGTAGTAATACCCATACTGATTACCGAATATTATAATTGTAAAACAAAATATTGTTAAAGGGCTGTAAAAAGCCTTTTCACAATTTTATACCTTAAAAAATAAGTTAAAAAATTACTGTTTACAAAAGGAACAAAACCTTTGTTATAAAAAATCTTGACTAAAATTAATATTTTTAATTCTGAAAGATATTTAATTTGAATTGTTAAGTTTAAATTAGTTTAAGGAAAATGTTAAATTCCTAGTATCTGCTTATTTGTAGTTTGGTGGTTATATTTTTAACGAGGAGTTAATCTATTAAATGTCAAGTTCCGTTGGGTGTTAAATGACCATATATTTCTGAAAAAAATATTTCAGCCATTGTTGTGCAATTTATATGTGTCATCAAAAGTTCTTACTAAATGGTAAAAACATGGAAAAAAAACAATAATTTTCCCTAAAATTAATGTGCCGTAGTGAATTTTATTCAAAATCGTCATTTTCGTTATTTACTAACGTATTTTTTTTATTTTGGTTTTTTATGCTGTTTTGGATAGTTTTTAGAATAACCTTAAGTGGGTATTTTTATTTATTTTCTCTTTTAAAACAACGGGGTATACAATGAAAATACATAAGAATAAAAAGTTGCCTAATAAAAAAAAAATATAAAAACTTTATAAAAATATAGTGGCGTATTTTTTTTTCTTGACAATATTGGACTGTGGATCCACTAAGTCGCCACTGTACCTACGCAATAATCTTAATATAGGTAAAGATTTACAAGCGCCTTATAACATTTAATAGATTTACCAAATATTATCCAATTTGGTACTTTTAAAAATTTAAAAATACAGACTTTTTAAAAAAAATTAACGGCCTGTATTCTAGGAATAAAGCAAGTCCGGACATCAGATTTACAGTACCCTTTTTTTATAAAGAGACATAAGAAATCACTCTTTAAAGTTTTGTACTGTAGTTAGGAAACACTCTGTATAATTTAGTAAAATATTCTTTTTCGCTAAGACAAAAATTGTTTCCAATACGGATAATTCTCTTAAAATTTCTTTTGGTTGCCTCTGCCTTTCTAGGGGTTTTATAATTACTTGGATATTTAAGGGCTCTCTTATGAATTTAAATTTTTTCATTAGCAGATTTGCCTAATTATATTTTGTTTCTTTCTGCCGGCTAAAAAGTTAATTTCCTCTTTTTTCTCTTCATTTGTTTTTAAATATTCATAAAAAATATTGTAATTATTTTTTTATTCAATATGGTTTTTATAAAAAATATTAATTTAGCATAATTTTATTGATTTTAAATGATAAAAATATTATTTTTAAATTGTATTTTTCTTAAACAGTATTATCCATTGCTTTAGTTTAGGTGTTTGGTGTAAACAATTTGCCTGTGGCAATTTTTTAAAATTAATCCATGCCTTTTTTTTATGCAGTGCCCTTTATTAATTTATATAAAATTTTATAAGAGAAACAAAATTTACACAAAAACTTTATTTCCTTTATACTTGCAATACACATATACATTTTAAAATAAACATTTTTTTAATTAAAATTATTTCCAGCCTCTTTTATAAGTAAGAAATAAGGCAACTTACTTAGTTTAAACCACGCAAGTTTCACATGAAGCCTTTAATTTTCTTCTTTAATATCAAAAACTTCATATTGCTTCTCAATTATTACCAGAAATCTTATAACTCAATCTTTTGGGAAATCTCTTCAACGAGAAACTGAGTTTAAACGAAGGCAGGATGCCAGGTTACAAGCTTAACCATTATATGCCGCGGTTGCCTCTGATTTGCTATATTTGCCAGCAAGTTTGCTATTAAATTAAGTTAGAAAAGCTGGCGTCTTATTGAAGTTTGGATTATCAAAGTTTAAATATTATTCGGTGTCTCACTAAGTGTGTGCAATAAAGAAGCGGAGACAAGTTAGTAATACCTTTAAATTTCTACGTAAAATTATATTTAATCCATCAGCTTTGCATCAGAAAAATGGTTATAAATTTAACATTTATTGGAAATTAATTCTGCACTAATACCTTAAACTCTTTTGACTTAATTTTCCTATACAATATGTCTACTTACGTTCGCACCATATGAAAACTTTCTATCTATTATTATTTTTTAAAGTTATTTTTCATACAAAAAATACAAATTATTCAAAATTTAAAATACAATTATCAGATATCATTTTTTTGCAGTGAAATAAGAGGCATGTCAAAAAATATTATTAATATTTAATTTTTATAAAATGGGTAAAATAAAAATTGTACACTATTAAAGTATGTTCCAATAATACGTTCTCTTGTCTTCTTTGGTTTAGATAAAAAATAAATGCTAGTCATACATCCGGCTATTAAAATTAGTTAATTAAACCCTAAATTATAATATTTGAACTAAGTAAATTGTTCAAATACAGATAATTTATGATATCTTGCATGAAAATCCCAAGAACTTTTCTTAAAGTGGTTTATTATTCCCCCAGATAAAACGTGATTTTTTTTGTTTCAAAATTGGTAGGTGTAATTTTATCAAAAAAAAATGCTTTTTGCAATTTAGGGACTAAAGTGATTACTTTAGTCCCTAGTTTCAGGAGCTAAAGTAAGAAGTAACATCGACAAGTGCTATGACAATATTTTCACATTTGGTTTTTTTTAGAATGTTTTAGTTTTCTTGAGTTTTTTTCTAATTATTTTTGTAAAATAAAATACAAAAGAGCCAAAAATATTATACAAATCTCCAGACTAAAGTGTCTTTTATCCCTTAACGAATTGTATTCCTTTCTTTGGTCAGGCTATAAACTTTAATACATCAATAAAAAGTTATACTTAAGTCGCTTGGCGTGATAATATTCTATTTATGCCAGTTATAATTTGCACAAATACTTTTCTAAGCTTATCACTTAGTTAAAATTTACATTTTTTTAATTAAAAATAACAAGAAACTAATTTAAAACAAAGGAGGAATGCCAGGTTACAAACTTTACCAGTACATGCCGTGGTTGCCATTTATTTTCTATATTTGCCGGCAAGTTTGTCTATAAATAAGGCTATAAAGGTCCTATTGAGTTAATAAAGTTTAAATAATATTCGGTGTCGCTCTAAGTTTATGATAATAAAGAAGCGAGGACAAGTTTGTAATACCACTAGATTTCTACGTAAAATTATTATTAAATTATCAGCTTTGCATTAAGAAAGATGTTTAAATTTTGAATTTAATATATATTGATTTGGCATAAATACTTTAAACTCTCTTGACTTAATTTTTTTATTTAAGCGTAAATTTTAAAGTAAATAATTTTTATCTATCCCATTTAGTACGAAAATAAGATAAATGTCCCAATAGTTATATTTTTAGAGCTGACTTTAAATAAATCATTTTTTAGACCCTGACTTCACAAAGCAAGGTATTCAATCTAAAGAGAAAATGAATTACTTTTAATTTATAAACTATTATTTCATTTTTAAAAAATGTTAATATTGGAGGCTGCATACTTTGAAACAAGTACCCTTAGTAAATTCTCTTGTCTTCTTAGGTTTAAAGATGATTGTGAGTCATACATTCTGCTATTGAAATAAATTAACAAAGTGTTGATTTATTTTATTTTAAATAATCCAAATTTTTAAGGTTTGTATTATACAAATTGTTGTCAAAAATGCTACTTAAATCTATTTACAAAGAAAAAAATACTTTTACAAAAATTGCCTTTAGTTGGATTTAAAAATGAATGTGAGTCATACATCGTGCTATTGACATTTAATTATCTAACCAGTGAAACTATTCCAAATGTCCCTCGTCGGTTTTGATAAAACTACAGTACAGTGTACAAAATGGCTTTTTCAAATATCTTGAAAACGAATTAAAATAACTTTACGAAATTAAAACCATAATTTTAATTATTAAATATATATATATATATATATATATATATATATATATATATATATATATATATATATATATATATATATATATATATATATATATATATATATATATATATATATATATATATATATATATATATATATATATATATATATATATATATATATATATAAAAGTGAATGGTTCTTGAGCCTTGATATAAATACATTAATAAAAGGTAAAGTTCTTTGGGCATATGGCTCATCAATGACTGTAAAAATAAATAAAAAATAACCTATAAGAATTCGGCTACTATGGTTGGTTGTTTAAAAATTACGGAGTCTCCAAAAGAAAATGGAATACCCCGGGCCCGACCAAGACGGTGACACGTGTTTCGTCTTCGTTAAGACTTGTCAAACCGCTTCAGGTCGCTAGACGCCCTTGATGAAATCGCGACTGACTGTAAATATTCTTTCTGTCGTTCAGAACTAATAAATACAGACAGTGGCGCCATCCCACCAAGAAATTCAAAAACAACCAGCCATAGCATCGAGAGGTTAAAGGTGGTAGGTAAAAAGTGCGCCATCTAGTTGTATATGGCGAAAGTTAAAAGTGCACCATACTGTTATGCCAAACAAACCATATGGAACTGGCCGCCCATCAGTCTGCGGGTTTGCAGAATTCGGATGAGTAGTTTTGCCAAAACCAGGTAGGTGGCGTACAGCAGTGACTGAAAAATATGATAAAAATCATATTGAAAGCAGTATTTTTCACCCAAACTGCGATATAATATAAAAGTGAATGGTTCTTGAGCCTTGATATAAATACATTAATAAAAGGTAAAGTTCTTTGGGCATATGGCTCATCAATGACTGTAAAAATAAATAAAAAATAACCTATAAGAATTCGGCTACTATGGTTGGTTGTTTAAAAATTACGGAGTCTCCAAAAGAAAATGGAATACCCCGGGCCCGACCAAGACGGTGACACGTGTTTCGTCTTCGTTAAGACTTGTCAAACCGCTTCAGGTCGCTAGACGCCCTTGATGAAATCGCGACTGACTGTAAATATTCTTTCTGTCGTTCAGAACTAATAAATACAGACAGTGGCGCCATCCCACCAAGAAATTCAAAAACAACCAGCCATAGCATCGAGAGGTTAAAGGTGGTAGGTAAAAAGTGCGCCATCTAGTTGTATATGGCGAAAGTTAAAAGTGCACCATACTGTTATGCCAAACAAACCATATGGAACTGGCCGCCCATCAGTCTGCGGGTTTGCAGAATTCGGATGAGTAGTTTTGCCACAACCAGGTCACCAGTGTCTTGGTCGGGCCCGGGGTATTCCATTTTCTTTTGGAGACTCCGTAATTTTTAAACAACCAACCATAGTAGCCGAATTCTTATAGGTTATTTTTTATTTATTTTACAGTCATTGATGAGCCATATGCCCAAAGAACTTTACCTTTTATTAATGTATTTATATCAAGGCTCAAGAACCATTCACTTTATATTATATCGCAGTTTGGGTGAAAAATACTGCTTTCAATATGATTTTTATCATATTTTCAGTCACTGCTGTACGCCACCTACCTGGTTGTGGCAAAACTACTCATCCGAATTCTGCAAACCCGCAGACTGATGGGCGGCCAGTTATATGGTTTGTTTGGCATAACAGTATGGTGCACTTAACTTTCGCCATATACAACTAGATGGCACTTTTACCTACCACCTTTAACCTCTCGATGCTATGGCTGGTTGTTTTGGAATTTCTTGGTGGGATAGCGTCACTGTCTGTATTTATTAGTTCTGAACGACAGAAAGAATATTTACAGTCAGTCGCGATTTCATCAGGGCGTCTAGCGACCTGAAGCGGTTTGACAAGATCTTAACGAGGACGAAACACGTCACCGTCGTCGATGCCTGGGGACTCCATCGAGATCACTAAACAACCAACCATAGTAGCCGAATTCTTATAGGTTATTTTTATTTATTTTACAGTCATTGATAGCCATATGCCAAAGAACTTTACCTTTATTAATGTATTTATATCAGGCTCAAGAACCATTCACTTTTATATTATATCGCAGTTTGGGTGAAAAATACTGCTTTCAATATGATTTTTATCATATTTTTCAGTCACTGCTGTACGCCACCTACCTGGTTGTGGCAAAACTACTCATCCGAATTCTGCAAACCCGCAGACTGATGGGCGGCCAGTTCCATATGGTTTGTTTGGCATAACAGTATGGTGCACTTTTAACTTTCGCCATATACAACTAGATGGCGCACTTTTTACCTACCACCTTTAACCTCTCGATGCTATGGCTGGTTGTTTTTGAATTTCTTGGTGGGATGGCGCCACTGTCTGTATTTATTAGTTCTGAACGACAGAAAGAATATTTACAGTCAGTCGCGATTTCATCAAGGGCGTCTAGCGACCTGAAGCGGTTTGACAAGTCTTAACGAAGACGAAACACGTGTCACCGTCTTGGTCGGGCCCGGGGTATTCCATTTTCTTTTGGAGACTCCGTAATTTTTAAACAACCAACCATAGTAGCCGAATTCTTATAGGTTATTTTTTATTTATTTTTACAGTCATTGATGAGCCATATGCCCAAAGAACTTTACCTTTTATTAATATATATATATATATATATATATATATATATATATATATAAATATATATATATTTTTTTTTTTGACAATAAGAAAAACAATTTTAAGGGTAAATATAAGGGGTGCATTTTATCCCTTAAAAGTGTTTAATGGCCGATAGGAAAAAATACGTGGCTATTAATATACAACAACATATTGCAGTTTTATCGAAATCGACCACTGAAATAGTATCCTGGTAAGTGTCGATTTATAATATTTAGACCTATTTAAAATTTTCAAGGTTTATGTTACAGATTATTAAATTTTAATATTAGTAATTATTGTATTTACAAACAAAGGCATCTTTATTTCAAGAAAAAAATTAGGCATATTAGGTGAATTGTTTAAATACATATTTTTTAGAATAACTGGCATCTAAATCCATATAGCTTATAATTTTCCTTAAAGTATTTTATTATTGTTTGAAAAATAAAAAACATATGTATTTTTCTATTATTTCGTAATAAGTAATTGTAACTTATTACGAAATATATACGATAAAAAATATGATTTTTTTGCACTTAGGGACTAAGGTGGTGACTTTGGTACCTCGTTTCAGGGACTAAAGTAAGGAGTGACATAAACAAGTGTTGTGACCTTATTCTTACTTCCTGTTTTTGCTAGGGTGTCTTAGTTTTAGTATTGTGTTTTTTTTGTAAATTATAATTTAAAAAAGCAAACAATATTTTATAAACCACTGGACACTAAAGGGTACTTTGATCCCTCGACGATTTGTCGTTTAGTCGGGCAATGAACTTTGCGCCTTGAGATATAAAGTTACATCTAAGTTCCTCTTAGTGTATAATATACTATTTATGCCACTTATTATTTGCATAAATACTTTTTAAAAGCAGACAACTTGAATAAAGTTTATAATATATTTTGTTAAGAAATAGAAAAACATAACAAAAAACTAAAGTTAAGCGAAGACAGGATGCCAGGTTACAAACTTAACCATTATATGCCGCGGTTCCCTCTCATTTTCTATATTTGCTGGCAAGTTTGTCATTAAATTAAGTTAGAAAATCTGTTGCCTTATTAAGGTTTAAAATATTAAAGTTTAAATATTATTCGGTGTCTCACTAAGTGTGCTCAATAAAGAAGCAAAGACAAGTTTGTAATACCAACGGATATTTACGTAAAATAATTATTAAATCACCAGCTTTGCCTTAGAAAAATGATTTACATTTAAACTTTAAAAGGTTTTAATTCTGCACATATACCTTCACCAATTTTATTTTATTATTTTTATTTAAGGGACGTAGTTCTAAAGTGGAATCTTTAATTCTTCTATGTTATTTAAAAATAAAATAAATGTCCCAAAACTTGTGGTTTTTAGGGCTAAATTTAAATAAATCATTTTTTAGGCAATGACTGCATCTGTAACTAATATTTAAATTTAAGAAGGAATGCATTACATTTAATTTAAAGCTTCTTTTTATTTTTTATAAAATGTTTTAGTAATAAACACTTTAAAACTAGCCCTGCCATTTAGTTTGTTTGTCTTGTTAGTTCAAAATAAGTGTGTCATTATTCTTGCTTTTAAAATAAATTACGGAAATGTCGACGTATAATACACCTTTAAAAGAATTTATCGCATATGTCCCATTTTCTCTATAAAGTTTATAACAAAAATACTTTAATTTAGATGACCAATTCTCTTTTAATAATCAAGTAATTAGAACAATTCAAAAAGAAAATGTAAAGAAAATATAAAGCTATAGCTTTGGTGTAACCGTGGTTATTTACTGTTTACAATACATCCTACACGGTAATTAAGAGTTTCAGAAAAAAAATGTTTCCTTAGCGCCCTGTATATTGTGCTGTTAAAAAAGAGTAATCCTGTTTATAATTAAGTTATACCTATTTACCTAAACACATTTTTAATATTTTATTGTCACAAATTTATTAGCTTCTGTTCAAAAGCGCAATTTTTCAATTTTTAAATCCGTCTTTATAACGTATTGCTACCAGCAAATTATTGGTATAAAGTCTGTCGCACAGTATGTTTCTTAGACAACCACGATAATTTTTAAAACCCAAATGTGAATGGCGTAGTGTGTAAACTTTTGGATCTGAAAATAAAAGTTAATTGACTTAAATAATTTAAATTTTTAACAGATTGATTATATTAAAGCAAAAATGCGTTACTAAGCTACCATATTTATTAAAGTTTTTATATAATCAAATACAATAGTCCCTGGGTCAGCAATGAAATAGACTTTATGATAAGAACACTTTAAAACTTTAACACCTTTATTTTTTAAAATAGAAAAAATTGTATTGGTAAATGTTGTAGGGAATTAAAAAAAATTAAATAATAAAAGTAAGAAAAATATATTTGGTAATTTATTACATTACGCAATAACAGTTTTTAAAATACTTGGCTTAAGGCAGCAAAATTAAAAAATATGTATTTAATATGATTAAATTTCCTTTTAAGTTTTACACTCTTTGTCATAATAAAAGTAGTTAGCTAATGGGCACTTTTTATATTTTTAGTTTAAACTCCCCTGTATATTACTACTTGAAGTAAAATTTTGTATTCATTAGTTTTGGACCATGCGACCAGTTTTCCCAAAATTTCGTTTTAAAATTCAAATCTTTGGTCCATTTGGTCCTGTATAGAAGTATCGATGGCGCCTTTGCCAGCCTGTGAATGTCAAATGTTTGGGTGGCGGACAGGGCGTTACTGTTTTTTTTAACGTAGTCCGCCTTGACCAAAAAAATTTTTGGCAAAATGTTTAAAAATTACATGTAAAACAATATGGTATACTTTTTAACAAAAAAGTTACGCGTTCGCCTGGTCAGATTAGATTAGATTAGAATAGGGCCGGGATAACCCATGCACTGAAGCCGCTTGGCTTATTGTGCGCCCTGTCCTTTTACGTCTGGGTGATGTCAGCCAGACGGGACCTACAGTTTAACGTAGGTTCCGAACCACGGTCCAATAAGCGACAACTTAAGACCTCGTCCCCACCCAGGGGCACTACTAAACCTACCAACTGAGTGGGGTCTGCATGTTTACGGTTGCTCAGGACACGGCAAAGTGTGTTCCGGCGCCCTGGCCCTTTGGTGGCCTTCAGCGTCGATACATTTTGCACTTTGTCCGTCTGGTGTTGAGCTAACCATTAAATTTCCGACCAACTTATAAATAAGTATTTGGCCTCAGCAGGATTCGAACCCACCTCACGTCCGTTGTGCGCTCAACAACTTAACGCCTTACAAGCGAACAAATAAATTGATATTGACAAGCTGGGTTAAAGCACCGCTTTCATATGTGGCGGTAAAAATAGTCGTGGTAGACTCGTAAAAAAACCCATGAAAAGATTTTAAAAGTGTTTTTACCATAAAATCCATTTTATTTCTTGCCCAGGGACTACAACGTATTATTTACTCATAAATTAAATCAAATATTACCTTAGAGTGTATTTATTCTTATAATTTAAGGCAGAATCCACGCTTTAAAAACAAATCTTAATAAAATTAGGGTAATAACTGTATTCTCACTGAATTTAAATAGGTTTGTTGTGACCTTTGGGACTTCTGGTAATGTTTTTAAAAGATAAAATATTCCAAAGTTAAGAGAACTGGACTTTTATTTTTACAGTTTATAATATTTAATAAGTAATAACTGCCAACATTTTATATATTTAATTTTTAAGAATCTAACCACATTATTATCAATAATATTTAACAACAGTTTTTTTCAGTAAGTAATTGTAATTTTTTTATAAACTCAAATTTATTATAAAAAAGGTTTATGGAAAAGTAGAAAAAAACAAAAACTTACTACAATGTAAATGACATAGAGAGTTAATAAATAATGTCAAAAAATTTAATAACAAAAAAGTATAAATTAACGAGTCATTAATTATTAAAATGTTTGCTTAATCTAAAAAGCTGTTATAAAAATTGACGTAAGATATACAGGATGAGCTAAAATATGTTTATTTAAACGGTTACTTTTAAAATATAAAAAATAGTTAAAATATATTTTTTAGACTACCTAAATTACAAGCATAAAAAGTGTGTATAATAAAACATTTTTTATTGATTATGGTTACTAATAACTATTATGTTTAATTTAAAAACAAAAAGTAAAAAATATTTTTACAATACAGTACACAAGAAAAACATAGAAATAAAAGCGATTGAAAAATTACCTGATAATACTATACTATTTACTTTTTCTGTTACTTCTAAAATTAATTTTAAATTACATTTTTTATGAAAAAATAGTTTACACTTAATTTTTTTTCAAATTATCACCGAATAATGAATTAGGACATCACAAGATTTTTGAAAAAACTTACCACAAATAAGAAACAATGTCAGTTAATAATTTGTAGTAATACTATTATTTTTAAACAATTTTGTAGTTTTAAAAGTAAAATTTGTTGTAAAAATCTGTGTTAAACTTAAAAAGTAAAATTTATATTAAGAAATGTTGATATTTAATACTTCCTATAATATATTAAATGTTATTACTTGTTTATGCGCTATCGACACTAAATTAAAACACACTGAAATACAAAACCCAATGTAATATAAGTAAAGTTACAAAAACTCATTATTTTCTCTTTGTTCCACTTCTAACCCGCCCTTGGACAAGATCCACTTTATCTGTTTCTCTCTTTCTCTTTTGTTACGGTCATTTATTTTGGATTAGGATCTGCAGGGCCTGTAAGCTCAGTCAAGTCGACCTAGCTTTTAATTCCGATGAACTTTTTGTCACTTTTTCCTTTTTTACTGCCATCAACACTAGTGCTCTGTCGTAACACATATTTCTTTATTCTTTTAATTTTCTGTATCCAAGTAATTAATCTTTGTTATTGGACATAATTACAACGTATACCATACCCGTAAAATATTTTTAAAAGCACTTGGGTTTTCTAGTTTACACAGCAATGTAATCTAATTAATTGTCACTACCACATATTATAACTTGTTTTCGCTTTGTAAATGAAATAAAAATTATTAACGTAATTCTTGATGTCACGGTATCTTAGTAGGAAAGGAACTTTGTAATTAAACAGGGTAATTCTAAGCCTTTACGCATAAACTTAAGCAATTACTTAGAGCAAATAAAGTAGCAAAAGGCCAATAAGTAATAAATAGTAATCCATTTTTTTTTTGAAATATATTGATATATTTTAATCATATCTTTTTATCTTTGGACAATTCACGAAGGCTAAAAGCCTAAATACTGACATACCGTGGGTGTCTTAAGCAAGATAAGAGAAAGTTTGTTAACAGAGGACTTAAAAACTTAAAGATTTGGGGGAAAATGAATGACCTTCACTGGCAGTAGGTTCCACAGTATAGAAACTACAAACTAGGGATAAAAGAACAAACAAAATTAAAGTTCGGGGCCTATCCAGTTGGACCGTATAGGCGATGCATACGTGCGGCAATACGAGTTTCTCTGTTGGGAGCTTAAAGAGAAGGTTTGATGATTTTTTCGCGACAAGGAACATGATTGTGTTTTGGATGCATTAAATTATTATTAATTATTTAGCGAGCACTTTGACAAACGCTGGTCTACGCTTAAAATTCGCGTATCGACGACCGTACACACGACAAGTCTAATCTTTGCAAATATTTTTAGGGCAAATGAAAGCTAACGTATACAAGCTTACCAGCAGGTCTTTATGAGTTGCCATTAAATACTTTTTTTTATTTTATTGCTTAGTTCATGTAACGGACATTTCCTTCATATTGGTAGCTCATGCATCAAAAACCAAATTTCTTTTTTATTATTTAAAATGTTGTATATTTAAATATCCTTCCTTTCTACAGCGTGTCTACTCGCACCATATAAAAAAACTTTTTTTTTTCGTACCGAAATAAAAATTGACATTCTATCTCTGTTAAGTTACTAAAATAAGACTTTTCATAAAATTATCTTTTTTCCAAAAGAATAAAGTAAGTACTTTTTTCCGGACATACATACACGTAAGAAAAAGTAAATATTTAATTTTAGAATAATTTATTTTACAGAACATACATTTACCTTATATTAGGAGTCCAGTCAGATATGTTTTATCTTTATAATATACCAAATAACTACTTAACGGCCGCTTTTAGTTTTAACTTTTTAATTTTAATACGTCAGATATTAAAATCATTGTCAGATACTTAATAATTTATTATATTTATTATTAGGGGTTGCCATAGTAATGCAAGGTCTAAATGTATATCAAGTATATCAGTCAGAAACAGGTTAGAAACTTCAAATTTTACATGATTAATTTTTTGACGTTAATATTATGTTTTTAATAATAAGGCGTCTTCTTTTCCATCACAGAAAAAAAGTGTATTATACACAAGAAAAATTTTAGATTATAGCTCTCGGTTTTATTGCCTCGAACAAAAATTTAAAACTTTTTTTTGCTTAATAAATAACTATTAATATTACCTTAACGAAAAAAAGCAATTTTTATAATAAGGTCCGCATGGTCTAAAACCTAAAATTTAATTATCATATATTAATGTTTTGCAGTGGTATACGAGGTATGTCAAAAAATATGAATTTTGCTTATCAAGAAAGTACCCTTTTTTATTATATTATCAATTTTTTTTTAAATAAAAGATGTTTAGGTCAAATTTAACTAGACGGCTGTGAAATCGTAAAAGAATAATTAGACGTACGTTGCCATAAAAACCTTAAACTAATCAGGTAACTATTAAATATTCGTCAATATAATTATAAGATTATAAACTTAATTTAAAAATTTGAAACTCGAAGTGATTGTTCGGAGCTATTTTAACTATCATATAAATAAAAAAGTCTTATTGCACTTTTAATATGAAGAAAAGCTGAGTTTAGTATAACAAAATATTATACAATTAAAACCTTTACTAACGTTTATGTATGTCTGCGATTTTTTTGCGTTTGTTTTTACCTTTTGGATCCTCTTGGTGAGGTTCAGTAAGATTTGCTTTAACCCCCTCCCCCATGTCAAGTGAGATTTATGGGAATGTAAAAAGGTTAAATTTCTTAATTCGAAAATGATTTTGTCGTCGAAATAATTTTGAAGACCAAATAAAAGGCCTCAAGCTAAAAAGTGACACTTCATACACGGGAGACATTTTACTGGGGGACCTGCCCAAATCTCGTTAACTTTTTTCTGTTTCTAGCGGAAGAAATTTACGTGATATTTGCACAGACCCCCCCCTTACAGTAAGATAAGGTGAAATTCGAGTTTACCCACTTCCTCCCCTAAATGCCTCACTGAATTTATTGACAACCCCTTAAATATTTTTAAAAATAAAATATCATGTCAACCATACATTTAAAGGCACGTACTCGTTTTCAATAAATAAAAAGGCGTATTGTCAAAACATGATGCGGCATTTTGTTTCGTTTAAAGCAATGATATTAAAAGCAAAATGCAGCCTCTGCTAAAATTTTAAACCGTTAAAAGCGATCGCGTATCGTTTCGCTGGTTGTGTTTTCAACAGGAATTTAATAAATGTCTTTTAAAGAAAATGAGTGACACAATAAAATATTAAAATATCTACTTTAAATTACTATAATAGAATATAAAGCTGTTAAATTGTTAACCAAAAATTAAAAATGTTTATTTAAAAGTAAGTGTTCCTTATAAATTAATTTTAAATGTTACCTAAAAATAATTTTAAAGTAAATAAATTAAAATATCTCTGTTGTTTCTAATAACTTCTATTAAACTATTAAAATACGATTTTTAGAGAGATTAGGTGGTATTAAAATAAAGCTTAGGTAGGTAAGGTAAGCAAGATTTTGTTTAATTATAAAAAAATTAACGTTAAAAAGTGTAAAAACAGAAATTTTAAAATAGGCCTATAAAGCAGCCACATTTTAAAAAAAGTAGATGCCTCTACAATAAGTTAATGTGGTAATCTAAAGTTTGTAGAAAAAATCAAAAAGTTATGGGTGTAAAAAGTGGTTCTTTCATAATTTTTAGGAGCTTTACCATTGCTTTTAAAAAGATATGTAATGGTAAAAATAAATATTATTATAAAAGTTTACTTCAAACTGGGCGTCTCTGAATATCAAAAAGTTAAAAGGCTTTTGAAAATCAAATTTCAAATGTTGGTGCTTAAAAAATTAAAAATTAAAAAATATATTGTATTAAACTATTTAAAAAATTGAATGATTTAAAAAAAGCCTATTTATAAATCTATTTTCTTAAAGAAAGTTTAAATAAACATAAGCACTACGCTTCTTGTAAAAAATCGGCATTTTTATTAATATCTTAAATATTTCATATTCGATTTAAAAAATATATTATTGTGTTACTAACAATAATGGAGGGCTTATTTGACCTGCATTTATTTAAATTTACTATGTCCAGTAGCGGTTTGAGTTAAACATAAAAAGGTTATTTAACAAAAGTAATGTTCGCTAATGATTTTTTACAATTTTTAAATATTTTTTGTTAAATAAAACAAATAAAATTTAAGAAAAACTAACAAAATTAACCAAAATGCCTTTTTATAAACCATACAAACTCTCTCGTCCACAACTAATTCCATTCATAGTTTCGCCGACGATAGTACCCTTTACTCCAGTTTTCACATTTCTAAACCCATCACTAAACCTGATTTGGACCACAAACGCACAGCAATGCAGATATCTCTTTCGTAGGATCTTAATTTAATATTGGATTTGAGCGTCAAAAATCTCATCCATTTTAATGCATCCAAAACACAATCATGTTCCTTGTCGCGAAAAGAGTCATTAAATACTCATCCTTTACTTATGAGCAGCCAAGTTTTACAGAGCAAAGATACCTTAAACCTTGTGGGCGTCACATTTGAAAGTAACCTTAACTGGCATAAACACATTGTATCTATAGCCACGGCAGCATCAAAAAAGCTTGGATGTCTCTTTCGAGCCAAAAATTATTTTTCCCCTTCTACCCTATACACTTTAGATGTGTTCCAAATCCGACCTCCCTTGGAATATTGTATATGTGTCATATCTGGGGCATGGCGTCCCCCACAACCCTAAGCATACATGATTTCATTCAAAAAAGAGCTATTCGTCTCATTAATGATCCCTTACTTACAGAAAGGCTTTCCTCTCTTGCCCATCGTCGGGCTGTGGGAGATTTATCGCTATTTTATATATATTTCCATGGCTTATGCTCTGAAGAATTGTCCAGAATAGTTCCTCCACTGGCGGTTCCCACCAAAGAAACTCGTGGTGCCGCGCGTATGTATCCCTATACGGTCCAGTTGGACAGGCCCCCGAACGTCCCACTTTGTTTTTTTTTATCCCTAGAGTTTCTAGAATGTGGAACCTGCTGCCCGCGGAGTTCTTTCGTTTCCCCCAAATCTTCAAGTATTTAAGTCCCGTGTCAACAAAGTCCCTCTTACCTCTTAAGACACCCACGGTACGTGGTACGGCTTTTAGCCTTCGTGATTTGTCCAAAAATAAAAACAAATACAAAAAGAGTTTTTTTTTAATTGGGTGTTATAATTTCTTAAAAGCGATTATATGTTGCAGCCTTATGGTTTCATAACTGTAGTTCTTACCATTTTTTGGAAATGTTTAAAAATTGTATTTTAAACGTTGTAGTAAACTTGTTCAACAAGAAAGTGACGCGCTCGCACAATCTAACACCCGAAACATTTGACAACGACAGGCTTGGTTAAAGCTCTGCTTCCCTATATGCCGATATAAAGATTCGTGGTAGACTTGTCAAAAGAAACTACCGTTAAAAGGTTTTAAAAGTGTTCTTCTCATGATTTTGATTTCCTAACTGACCCGGGGACTATTATTGTGTTACACAACAATGAATAAATACTTAATTAAATATCGATTTTATCCTGTCTAAAAACATTACCCTAAATTAGTGTTTTCCAAAAGTTTTTTGAAAAGTTTAACACCAAAAGTTTTTTGAAAAGTTTAGCACCTTGTGTATTGTTTACAAAAAATATGTGGACCTATGATGATTTAATTTTTTTAAAGTAAATTAGCTTATAAATAGACTTTAAGATTTTTTACTGCAGTTAGAAAACATCTTGTGTAAACTTGTATTTATTTAAAGCAACTTACTTAGGATGTTTAAAAATGTTTTAACACCCATTGTTAAGCATAATAGACGAACACTTTAGTATTTAAACTAAACACAATTATTAACCAAACTAAAATGGCCAAATCCCTTAACAAATATGTTTACAAGAACTTGTGACATCCTAAACTTTACAGTTGTTAAGGAACCTACGACATATTTGTGTTCTTAAAAGAAGGTTGTAATTGTCAACAATGGTTGATTCTACTTAAGCCTATTAAAGCTTTGGGCTTTTTAAGCCTAATAGTCTAGTTAAATGACTTTAACGATCCAGGCATATGGAAATATAAAGTAGATATTTTTAATTTGTTCTGCAGAAAGAATACATTTGTTATTAACAAAAATCTGAGAAATAGAAAGCCCTTTAGTTTTTTGCCAAAATCTCAAAAAGAATAAATGCTTGATGATCAGTAATTAAATATTATAAAAATTCTGCAAGAGCGGGAAATTCTATTAAAAAGTTCTTAGTTTCCGAAAATGTAACTTAATTATTTTATTTTTATTATTAATTTTATTTTATAAGTTTTATTTAACGTTAAAAACCGGCCTGCAGTTTTGGCATGCGCGATCCGCCACTGTAGTAAGCATAGATGTAAAAAAATGATTCTGCGATAATAAAAGTTGTATAGACATTTTTAAAAAAGTAATTCTGTTTTGTTAATTATTAGTGTTTTACACATATTGTGTGAGTAACGGGTGTATTGGTAAAATATTTGGCTAAAGGAGATTTTAGGAGGTAGGAAATCAGAATTTGCTATCAATTTTATTGTAAACTCTAGATGGCGCCACCCCCGCAGTCTTGGACACATTACAAACAAAATAAGTTTTTTGTGTCACTCTGTATGTTATTTTTTAATAAAATTTTGTATTCTTTATTATATTTTGCATAAAAGGTACTTTTGGTAAAAGTTGATAGTTTCTGTATGGCCAAGTCTAAGCTATACAGAATGTTTTTAAATTGAATGCTTGTCTCTAAGAGTTTAAATTCTTTAGCTATCCTAAAAGAAAGGTTTATTTAAAACCTATGTCATGAATGTCTTAACTTTTAGGATACGCAGTGGTAGAAAAATATATTTTTTTAAACTTTACCACCCTGTATCTCTGGTCAATAAAATAATGGTCCGTTTTACTAACTTAGAGGGTTAATTTGGCATGCTTATTCCAACAAGACGTGTTTGGTTAAGTGAATATTCAGGGTTACCAAAAACGACCATAAAGTTAACTTTAGAAACACATTATGAACCAGTAGCTTGGCTGGTTTCTACACTAAACACAATTTTTCTCATAAAATTAAATCCACGCAGGCGCTGATAATTTAAAGATTTTAACGTAAAAACGTGAGTTTACATAATATTATTAAAAATCGCTGTAAATCTCATTTTCGCCCAAAATGTCGGTGACTTGTTTCTGAAATAAACGATTTATTTGTAATGTTACTTCTTTTTCCAAATGCCATTTTGAATCCTTTAAGCCATCAATCATATTTTTGAAAGACTTGTAATTATTTTTCGCTGAAAATGGACTTTTCGACTAGAATTTAACAAATAAATTGCAAAGTTTTTGCCAATACCGGGTGTTTCACATAGGTGGTTTTCTATAACTTTTATACCTTTAAGATAAAAAAAATATATATAAATTTGGTATGTTATTATTTGACATAATTGTGGATTAATTGATCTTACCACTTTTTTATTATAACTTTTGGTTTTACCGAAAATGACTGCTATTTTTAAATTTTACATGGCACTACCGGTGTATTTTAGCTTATTTCGATAGAATATGATATTCTGAATACAATTACACCTTACATGTCATTTCTTTGATATTACGGCTGTCAAAAATTTATTTTTTAAAAATACCAATCCATGGTGTTATGATTAAGCTAAAACAGTTTCTTTTAGGTTAAGTAGTCATGGAAAAATTAAATGAATCGTCTTTTATTTTTTAAGAGTTCTCAGGGCGGAATCAAAGTTTGCAAAATCCTATTTATGGTCATAACTCATTTTTTCAAAGGGAACAAGTGGCTCGTTAACATATGCTTAAAGGGCATTTGATTTCAAATAATTTGATGCTAGAAAGGCGGTATTTCGGGAAAGGTTTGTATTCAAAAATCATGTAATAAAGTGATTCTAAACTAAGCATTGATAATATTAAATTATGACAACAGAATGATTTAATATGTGTTCTGTAGAAAAGTCTTTCTTAAAATACCGCCTATGTAGAACCAGATAATTTGAAATAATATAAAGTTTTCGAATATCCTAACTAGCCACCCTCGTTCAATAAAAAAAAATTGGTATGCCAGCCGTAAAAAATTAAAGATAACTAATTTAATTTTTCCATGGCAAATTTTCCCAAAATAAATTGATTTTCCTTTTTACCTGGTACTCTGAATTAAAATTAAAAAAAAATTGACAGCAGAAATGTCAAAAAATTACATGTGAGGTGTCATTGTATTTAGAATAATATATTCTATAGAAATTAGGTACAATATACCGGTGAAGCCATTTGACACTTGAAGATTGCAGTCATTTCCAGTTAAACCGAAAGTAATAGAAAACATGCAAATGAATTTGTCAATCCACAATTTTGTCATATAACGATACAAAATTACAATGTTATAGGAGGCACCACCGTTAAGAAACACCCGGTATAAACGACCCAATTTAATTTAAAATTCTTGAAGTTTTTTAACAACTACTGTATATAGTATTTGTCAACTTTGTATTTATCCAGATCCAAAAATAAAAAATTTAATTTTCATTTGTTTTCTTTAATTAAAAGCCAATTTGGCTTAGTGGTAAATAAATAATTGCTAAACAAATATTAATTTTTGGCTAATCTCATTATTTCAAATTAGGGCCGATGATCCTTTGGTATAATTGGGTAAAAGTTATCCGAAATGTAAACTTAAATCTTACGGATCCAATTTATAACTAAGTTTAATTTTTAATAATATTACTTTTTTAGCTTCTTGCAGAGTTTTAAGCGATTTGACATGCAGTATACGATTTTTTTTGTTTTTTTAATTTTTCTTATTGGCTTGAATACGTATTCCTGTTTAGCTTTGCTTCAGTATTTGCCACTTTTTCGGTTATTGTACACAACTTTTAAAATTGCACATATTTTTAACACGCTTTTATTATTAGCTTGGGTTGTATGTGTGTATGTATGTATGTATGTAACGGAATATTTAAGCTTAATTTTAACCAACTTCCAGCGATTCGATTTCTTTGAAACTTTGCACACGTTCAAGGACCCATGACAATGCAATAATCTGCAATTAGTATCCCGTTATCCTGATTAGGATCGCCAGGATAAATAAATTCCTTTATAGATTTTCTGTAGGAGAGTAACAGAGAAGAGCTAGTGCGCGATCTGCACATGCGTGCAGTTTCGGACGTACTCTCAGCATAAGGCTGACAGAAACTTGTTCGGAGTAGTTGCGTTCTGAAACCCCATGCAACAGTGAAGCTTTAAATGAAATTATTAGATTACGAAATAGTTCGTGAAACATTTCAATATCACATGTCCGCAGAAAACTAATTGATATATCGAACTAAAAAATGAAAAATAAATAATAGTTTAAAAAACTAAAAAACACGCTTTTATATGCAACCGAACTAAAAATTAGAAAATAATTTTTCATTCCAAAGAGTTTGTATTACAGTAATAAAAGGTCAAACGCTTTTATTCTGAAGTGAATTATTCTGTTATTATCTTAAATTTTATTATAATTCTATTTTGAGGTATATAATTATGATTCATTGTTTGACCTTTTATTATTGTAATACAAACTCTTTGTAATGAAAAATTATTTTCTAATTTTTAGTTCGGTTGCATATAAAAGTGTGTTTTTTAGTTTTTAAACTATTATTTATTTTATGATGTAAATTCAATATTTTTTTTTCTATTGACGTGTGTAAGCAAGCAATGTACATAACGAAAACTTACAAACAAAATGCATAGATAATCTCAGGCATCCCTAATTAGTGCTCAATGAGTGTTGATTATATAAGAGTGCTAAATAATGCTGAAATTCTCAAAACTCTTTGAATCCGAATAATAACGTATGTCCTAAAAGTTTTGGCACACAATATTTATGGGGTTTTTTTTAATGAAGAAATCTATTTAAACACTAACTAGTTATCATAAATTACAACTCAATACTTAACTAAACTATACTATCGAATTATGTGGAGTGGCCCATTCTGCTCTGCCAGACGCAAATTTCCTCGAATGTCTCTCATGAGGTCCTGGACGGAATTCAGTTCAATTTCTCTCAATTTCTCGTAAATTTGCACGTGATCTTCCACTTTTTGGGAGATTCAGACATGGTATTCTCTGCTCGCACTCCGCTATTGTTCTATAAATGGTTCTGCGTGAAATGTTTCCATTCTGGAATATTCGACAGATTTCAGCTTTGGGTATCCGCCCAACTAACTTGTAGATACTTTTTCTTATTTCTAATTTATACGACATCCAAAAGCGAAAACTTCAGAATAAATAAATCTTAACTGACAGTAAATAAAGTAAATACACTTTTGTTTTCAAAGGCAACTTGATATTATTTTGTTTTTGTTAAAATTAAAGACAGTTAGTTTTGTGCCAAAACTTTTAGGACATACGTTAGTGCCAATTATTTGGTTTTTTAACATTATCAACAGTCCGAAGGTCGACATTTAGATTTTTTTTGTTTAATCCATCTGATGATAAAATGGTAACGGAATTCCTATAACTCTTAAAATCCGGCTAAAAGTGCTATTTATTTGTTATTCAGCATTGTCACAATTCCACAGTCCAAAGGTCGACATTTTTTTTATTTTTAGCACTTATTAGGCACTTACTTGTCCTAACAAAATAGTAATATGATTTTTAAACTCTTTGAATCCTAATGAAAGTGCCTATTAATTTGTTTTTTTCGTATTGTCAACAGTCCGAAGAAGCACCTAACTTTTTAGTAGCTGTCATTTTTAAAACTTTTAAAATCCGACTGAAAGTGCTAATAATTTGGTTTTTCATCGTTATCAAGAGTTCGAATGTCAACATTTAGTTTCATTTTTGTTTAATTGCCTGTACCTATTGAGCACTCAATCCTTTTAATAAGAAAATAGTGCTGAAATTCTTAAACTCCTTGGCAGTGCCCTGTTTGAATAAAATCCACGAAAACATTTTTGAACATATACCTGATTCCTACCGGATATAAAATGTATCTCCTTTTTTGACGTACTCTTTTTTTATCGTGTTGTATTTTAACTATTAAATTAATTTTTATCTACTAGATTTTCTTTTTGCAAAATCCCTCTTAACGCCGCATTGGCCTGTTTTACTGTTTTTTAATTAAAGGGGTTTTTTATTATAAACAGCACATTTAAAATTCTTATTATATTATAAATTGGCATGTTATTTAATGTCATTCTATTAGAAATAAAAACGTGTGTTGTAGTTTATGTAGTTTATGCTAGAGGTATTGAATGTTTCGACACATTATGTGACGTCATACAAGATCGGCAGGGGGATCACGACACCCGACTCGAACAAATCGAACAAGTCGATGCGCATCTTTACAAACTAAGTCACGACACTTTATCTAGTTTACCTTTGGCAGCAGACAGAAAAACGAGAGTTGCCGAACGGAAACTTCACCGAACGTCGTAGCTAAACCCATGGAGATGCACATTAACCGCTCGATTCAATCGAATCGAGATTAGTGATCCCCCTGCAGTAATATAGTGTATAAGCAATAGATAAAGGTACATCATATAGTGATAAATTATCTGTTTACATGCCGATGTTCACGTTAGACTGTCTCTTTTCCTCACATTGCCTATGTGTTATGTTATTTAGCTGATCCGCGGTATACTACACCAAAAGAAAAATGTTTACCTTAAAATTAGACTTAGAAAATATTTATTTACCAAATGTGATGTATTTCATGTATTTGTATTGCGGTGGCGCTGTGATCACTACCCCACTCTTGTAAATAGTATTTAAGCAAATTTCACTATGTATCTGCCTCTTGTTTGTACTTCGATCCCTCTGAATAAAATTAGTCTGTTAAAAGTATCCGGCTTATATTTAAGAAGAACCGACAACGAGCACGTGTGTATTAGCAACGTTCTTAGGGCTAATACATCACACTAGACATAAAATATTTTTAACTTGAATTAAATACCGCACTTAATGGGTTTACCTTTTTTTCCTAATTTGAAAATACTTTACCATCTTCAAAGTAAGAACTTTTTGTTGGCTTCTGTATATCGTTGCGACATATTTATTAGTAACAGCTTACAATAATAATACTTACACTAAACAGAAATCTTATATTAAAATCACAAAGCAGCACTTAACGTTTATTTTTTTTAAACAGCTTATGCTGCAGGAAAAATTGGCGCTTACAAATTTGCAGGTTAAACAAAGGTTTACAGTAAGGCACGCAAATTAGAGCCAGTTTTTGTTGCTGAGACGGATTAAAACATTATGAAAACATTTTTTTTTGCTAAAAGATAATCTTATATACGTGACGTATTTAACCGTGTTTGAATACATTGCGGACAATTGCCTTTTTATAGGTTCAATGCAGTATGCATTGAACCTATAAAAATTTATTTTTGGTTATTTTTTGTTAATTTTTAATATAAAGTAAAATGGCTTTAAAAAAATATGCTTGGTGTAAACTAAAGTACATAATAATCCTAAAAAAAAAATTATAATCATAACCTGAAAGCTTATTGGGCTGTGACGCAACGGTTTTAAAACCTACATATTCTTGATTCTCAGGTTTATTTCATCATTTTCGATTAGGGTTTAAATCACTTTTATTGAATACGGTAAGCAAAAAATAGAGACAAAAAGAACACCATAAATATATACACTTATACCCATCCGCATACGCAACAAGAAACAATACGTCATCGATCAAAAAAGGTTAAAAGCACGGTTTAAAAGCATACTTACATAACGTAATTTAAATTAATTTATGCAACTTCTTTAACCCATTTTGTTTCGGATTTGTATCCTAACCTAATAGGTGTTAAACAAACGCCTGACAGTTTTTTTCAAGTTTTTGCTTTTTGTGATATTATTGTGGTTTAACTTCTCCTTATTATTTAATGAATGCAATATTAGATCCAATGTTTTATACTTTTACCTTTTAACTTACTTATTAATCAATTAAGAAATTAAATTTTATGGTTATAAATCTTATTATGTTCTAATTTTGACGTACCAAAGTCGGGATACGTTACCGATCGCGATACGGATACGTGTGACGTATTGATAAGTTTAACGTAACGAATTGGAACTAACGTATCGCTTCTGCGCAAGCTTATTACAATACAGATGGGGATACGTGATGATTTTATAAACTGCTTTTTGTCTCTAATATGACTTACACCAGGATAGTCAGTTACATCGAAATATGGGTACTAAAACCTTATATTTTTCTATTTACTTAACTTTTACATAAAAATTAATAAAAATATTTAAGTTGTCTTAAATTAAGAAAAAATCAATCAATTAACTATTTTGATTAATTACAAATGATTTGCCTCAGACTTACGTCAGTGACTTTAAAACAAAGTATGATGAAAAATTAAAAATCTCTGAAACAAACAATCTGCGTTATTTATGTCTTTGCAGTAAGTGCACTTGCTTAACTCTGCTCTTCTCCGGTTATACAGGTAATCTCTTAAGCACGCACGCACTGACAAAGCTTGTAATAAGTAATAATCCACTTTGTGATATGGAAAATTAATTTACGGTTGAATGTTCAGTATAAGTCTTTAATAGATAATAATTACTTGAATAGAATAATCTCACGAAAACCAAACAGTTTGGTTAGTTCCGGTTATATCTCTAGAAATATAGGTTATAAGAAAGTCCTATACCGGGTGCCAACGAGATCATTTTTCGGCTGCTATCATTTTATTTCTTATCGATACTGATTAAACTTAGTAAAAAATAGTAATTTTAGGTGTATTTGATAAGCTTTTACGATTTCGGTTTCACCAAAATAATTGAACATTTTTTATTTTGGGATAGGACACTCTGTATACTTTTTGGTTTTTAGATTCTACAGATGGTTTTTGTCGGAAAACAGTATTTTTAAAGCAAATTTTATCTCCAATTTTATTTTTACTTATTTTTTTAATTTTTACCTAGATTGCCACGATCATATTAGATCGAGAGATAAAAAGTACGAAATTGATTTGCATCTCTTTAAACTTTTTTTAGAAAGGGCTTTAGGTAAACTTAATTTTAGGTTTTTTGCCCTAGTTCAAAAACTAAAATAGGACCATATCACTTTCATAATATCTCTAAACGCAGTATTTTAAACCGAATCCAACGATGTAAAACACTGGAATACTTTACTTCATTTTCATTAAAAAAACACATTTATGGAATGATCTAATTACTACCAAATGTGTTTAAATCACAATATATTGTAGATGCCATGAAAGCAGCTAAATAGCATGTTAATATAAAAACAGTTACTTTCGTGCGATTAAAAAAATTAAAAAACAAATAAATTGGTTTGTGTTTATGTAACTTCTACGATTTAAATTATTTTTGTTTAATTAAATATTACCAATAAACATTTACTTTTACACCAAATTTAAATTAAAATTGTTTTAACATTTTTGTAGATACATACGCCAAGCAAATTTTTATTTTTAAACTTTGAAAGTCACGAGAGCAATTGTTTTAGAGCAACATATTTTGTTAAGTTAATGTTTACATGGCAACGACGATAAATTGCAATGTACCCCATTTAGTATTAAAGAAATAATTGTTATATCTTATATATGTTAAAAAAATGTCTGTAGAAAGTAAAAAAAAACTTTTTTTTTCATTTTTCTACTGTCATATGGGCTTTTTCTTATTTTTTGTAACTGTCTTAATAGATTAATTTTAGAATTATTTAAATTTAATTATTTCTGTATTATAACTTACAAAAAAAATCTTGCATATGCCATAATTTTTGTATGGAGTGTATTTTTGAAATGTAGTGGAAATTTTATACCGACGTTTTATAATATATCGTAAAGCTTTCTTTTATTATAGGTAGTTTTTTTATGTCAAATATGCTCTTTAAACTGTAATTTTTGCAATTTTACTTTATTGTGCAAAAACTTTTCTTTTATATTAAAACTTTAAAGGCGAGCTGACAGCAGCAAGCTATTAGAACAAACCCCTTAAAATTTTAAGCAGACTACTCTAAAAGTTTAAAATTTGCGGCTAAAACCAGTTAAAGTGCACTTCTGGGTTTATTAAACCCTTAAGACAGCGCTTTTGATGTTGATTTGTTTTCGTTCATTACTAACGAATAATGCTTAAAATTTAAAAGTTACAAAGAAATTTTAAAAATTAAAATACAATTTAACTGTATAAAATAAAATTTTACCCTTTAATAAATTACATAAATTCTTACACTTTATCGCATTTGGCTTGTTGTAAAAAAATACACTTGCAACAAAAATTATTCCATCAGCTAGATTTTTTCATAACGTTTAATGGGAAAATACGTTAATTTAAATGGCCATATCTCTTTAAATAGTTAAGATATCAAGATCATTTAAAAAAGAAAGTGGTTAGAAAATGTGAGGTTATAACTTTCACAAAACCGTTTTCTACTAATAATAGATTCTACAGGGTGAATAGAAATTAATAGCCCTGTAGAATGTGCTGTTAAAAATTAGTAATCTCATTTTTGAATAAACTATTGCGTTACTTATTTTTGATATTTTATATTGACAAATTTAATTCCTTTTCTTTAAGTACACCATACAGGGAAATACCATATTTTATTTGTTTTTACCTTGTAAGATATATTGGCATGCTAAAGAGGTCAGATGGCTCATACGTGAGCACAACGGAGGAGAGCCTGGAGCTGCTAATAAGCACACATTTCCCAGGCTCGTCAATAATCACCAACTCAACAAGGCTAACCCAACCCACTGATAGGCCAAAACGCCCGAAGAAAGTGGATTGGAAAAAAGCAGCTGAGGTGGTAAGCTACAATTCCATCAGATGGGCTTTAGGCGAATTCCAGCCGTTCAAATCGCTCAGGCCTGGATGGAATCTTTCAGTGTTGTGGCAAAAAGGGCAGGACATCCTAATGCCACACTTATGCACAATCTTCAGAGCATGTGTAGCTTGGGGCTACATACCCAAATTATGGCAGAAGGCAAGGGGTGATCTACCTACCCAAGGTAGGCAAATCCCTAGAAAGGACGCCTAAGTCATACAGACCAATTAGTCTATCCTCATTCCTGCTGAAAGCATTGGAAAAAATAGTGGATAGATACATCAGAGGAAGCACCCGTCATAGGAATCCTCTGAACAAGCGCCAATACGCATACCAACCAGGAATGTCTGTGGATCTAGCACTAGACGATCTAAACAGACTCCTGGCAAAGTCGATTGACGACAAAGAGGTGGCGTTGGCAACATTTTTGGATATAGAAGGCGCGTTCAACAACGTACCAACTTTCTCACTAATGAACGCGCTAAGGAAAAAAGGAATCCCCGACACGATCTGCAACTGGATCGAAGCCAGCCTGAGAAACAGGGTCATAAGATCCACCTTAGAGCACAGTAACAATGGAGGCTAAAGTGGGGAGGGGCTGTCCACAAGGAGGCGTTCTATCGCCATTATATTGGAGCAGTCCTGGTAGATGAACTTCTTGACAAATTGACTGGTGAAAGGTACAACTGCCTGGGTTATGCTGATGACCTCGTCATTGTAGTCAATGGGGATCACCTAGAGCACATATCAGGCAGAATGCAGAACGCCGTAGACATCGTTGACAAATGGTGCAAACAGGAGGGACTCTCAGTCAACCCTCATAAAACAATAACCGTCCCTTTCACAAAAGAAGAGCGCTTGAAGGACTAAGACCTTCCAGGCTCAACAGAGTGGAAATCCCCTTTCAAAGGAGGTTAAATATCTAGGAGTCATCTTTGACCAAAAACTAACCTGGGGACCACACTTAAGCAAAGTCACTCAGAAGGCAAGAACTACCCTGGGTAGATGCCGAAGACTTTGCGGAAAGAATTGGGGACTCAGTCCGAAGATGAACCTATGGTTATACAAAATGGTCGTCAGACCAATGATAACCTACGGGTCAATTGCCTGGGGTGCAAAGACGCTACAAAAAGACGGTAATAAGGCAATTACAAAGTATACAGAGACTCGTTTGTCTATGTATTACGGGGGCCATGAAATCGATCCCTACTGCAGCACTGGAAGCGCTGCTTAATCTACCGCCACTTCACATACAGGGGTAAAGTGAAAGCGGTACAATACCGTCTCAAACAAGGCCAGAGTCCTATCATAAGACAGGAAAGGGCCATACAATGGAGATTCAAGGAGGACTAAGAAGTCAACTCAGTGTGTGAGATGCCTTCAGACAAAATGGTACCAAGCTACTGGCTAAACAAAGGTTTTCAAACTTTAATACCAGACAGAAAGGACTGGGTGGCAGGGCCTCCCATTAAAGCCGACCTAATCTGGTATACAGACGGCTCCAAAACAGACCAAGGAGTTGGAGCAGGTATATATGGGGACAAACCAAGGACGAAAATAAACTTGGGTCTCGGACAATACCCTACTGTGTTCCAGGCCGAAATTGTAGCCATAGAACAATGTGCTAGGGAAATCATCAGAAGGAGCTATGAGGATAAAACCATAGTAATCTATTCGGACAGCCAGGCAGCCATCAGGGCACTCAGTTCATGCAAAATCAGCTCCAAGCTGGTGCGGGACTGCGTAATTGCCCTGGAAGAGGTGGGTGCGTCCAACAAGCTAACCATTGCCTGGGTACCAGGACACGAAGGCCACGAAGGCAATGAAGAAGCCGATAAATTGGCAAAGGAGGGGGCTGGTAGGACAATGGTAGGTCCTGAGCCCTACTGTGGTATTCCATCATGCCAGGTAAGGTCATCCATTAGATCATGGATTATGAGGGAATCACAAGACTGGTGGAGGAGAACACCAGGACAGCGTCAGGCAAAAGTGTTCATCAAGGCTTACTCGCCAGAATTTACAAAAGACCTTCTGAATTATAACCGGAAGGCAGTAAGAATAATAGTGGGTCAATTGACAGGTCATTGCAGACTGAATAAACACATGGAAACTATGGGCCTGGCAGAAGAAAACCTATGTAGGTTCTGCCAGGAGGAGGAAGAAACCGCAGAACACGTATGGTGCTACTGCGAAGCCCTTTGTCGTCTGCGGTTTGCAAGGCTGGGTGAAGAAAAACCTAAAGCGGCAAGATATACCAAGGGGCCAGTTTCAAGCTTGTGGAGTCTGATTAAACAGACCGGCTTGGATAGCGTGCTCTAACCTATGGACGGAGGACACACAATAAACCTGAGCAGGTTGCAGTGTTAGAGGATATGCAATCCACCTCCTAATCTAATCTAATCTAATCTAAGATATATTGTTACCAGCCAAAGCTGCTTTACCTTCTTTTAACATTTTCTTTATCCAATTCAAATGAGTTCTTGTAATCGTAAAAATATGGTGGTTACCAAACGACGGTGCGCAACCAAATTTTTAACGTTAAATTAAAATTATAAATATTGTAGTTACAACTCCAGAAGTCTAAACATGTCCTACTTTTAAGGATCTTTTATTAAATTTCGCCCAGCTTTAATATTATTTTTAGTTAGCTACAAAACAAAAAAATGTTCTCTTTGTTTTTGGAAATAACAGTTGCATCCCCCTTTTCGACTTATTTTTATGGATCCAAAATAACAATAACCAATTTTTTATGATTGCAAAAACTATTTGTCGCAGAAAACTCACCTCCTACTACATTACTTTAAATTAAATCATATTTTAAATAAAGGTTATAGAAACAATCAAGCTGATTTTTTTAATCTTTGGAAAATTAAGGCTAAAGCCTAAATACTTACGTGCCGTGGGTGTCTTAAGTGAAGTAAGAGAGAGTTTGTTGACACGAAGCTTAAATACTAGAAGATTTGGGGGAAAGGTGACACCTTCGCTAGCAGAAGAACAAACAAGGTGGCAATTTCGAGGCATGTCTAGTTGGATCGAATAGGAATGCATACGTGTGACACCACGAGTTCCTCTGTTCGGAACCGTAAGTGGACGTTGTTCTGGACAATTCTTCATAGCAGAAACCATGAAAAAACTTATACAAAAAGCGATAAGTTCTCCACAGCCCGATGATGGGCGAAAAAGAGAAGCCTTTCTGTACGTAAAAGATTATTAATAAGGCAAACAGCTTTTTTATGAATGGAGTCAAGAATGCTACGGGTTGTTGGGGACGCCATGCCCCAGATATAAAAACTATATTCCAAAGGGGTCGGATTTGGGACACATAGAAAGTGTACAAATTAGAAGAGGAGAAGCTAATGCGATAATTCATGTAGGGAGTATAATCAGGTAATTATATAAAAACAAATTAAAGCAAAAAATCTTTGTTTGAGGGTTAAAAGAAAAAAATATGTATAATTTAGACTTTTCACATCTCGCATAAAAAGTTACCAACACTGAACAAATACTTTAATCCCGCTGTGTTAACTCTGTAGGACTAAACGACTTTATTCTTAAAAACATGATAACCACAAAATGCCAACATTTGTGTCAAAATATTAAGCCCCAGTTCGCAAAATAACATTTTAGCTTAAGCTTCTTAGTGGAATAACATAAACGCGAAGTAATTTAATCAAAACATTCTTGAATTAGTTTGTGTATAATTTTATAACATAATTAATTTGAAGTTTTATCCCTAAACTCTAGCATATTTGTAATTTTAAGTGTTTAGTGATAGTTTCACGATATCGATAGTAGTAAACAAAGGCAACTTTATAAATTAATTATCTAGCTATTAAATATTACCTATCAACTGTGCGTACACATTTATTTATTAATTTTCCTACGACCACTTGTGAAAATAGCAAATAGCACACTGATTTCATGCATAGAAAATGCGTTATATCACACTAGTGTTGCAAAGTACTTTACAGCACTAGTGTTGCAAAGTACTTTACAACACTGGTGTGATACATATTATGATATCATTTTAAAAACTGCTATTGGTTTTGCAAGTGACATATTTATTGTAGTGACAGTAAAAAAAACTTTTTATTTACCTTAAACGGTAGAACCCAAATTAGCGAAAATCATCTTATTTTATATTTATTAAAATTTACGAAAAAATAAAAACATAAACAAAAATAGACATAACCACAAAAAACAACTTTCACTGACTGGCACAGTGTTGTCAGGTAAGTAGATCAAATTAAAAATCTCCCTTCTACCTTTGAGCACGTACTTTATAGAGGCAGCCTTGCCGCTTGACCGTTCGACCTAAAGCGCCAGAGAAAAAAGCCTATAGATCAAATTCCTTCCTCTCTTTCTTCGTGTACTCAAACAACTAGTTAAATCTTTTTTTTAATCCCTAATTAAACCTAAGGCTAATACACACTTTATGAATCCACTTTCTTTTATCCATTCATAAATAGAATCAGACCCTTCCGACGTTGCCAAATGCTTTCCATATTTTGCATGGTAACTGACGTTTGGTAGTCGTTTTTTCCTTACTTTTAGAACTTTAGGTTATGCATTTACAATTTTCATATTTTTTCTTAAAAATATAGGGAAAACTATTATTTTTACTTAATGTTATATGTGATGTTCAGTTTCATTAACTAGTTTTACCAATTTTATCCCACCCAGCACCCCTTTTCACTCCCCGGTCCCGTAAGTTTATTTACTGATATTTTTTAAAAAACGGAATATTTTGGATATGCACCACTTACGTTTTATTTAGAAGAGTGTCTAAAATATGTAAGAATCGATAATTTTTAAAAAGCACTTATAATAGCAGAAAACCGTATTAAACCATGACACTAAAACACGGAAGATAAACCCAGGCGCATGTCGATTCTCTTTCTCTTTCTCTCCGTGACGTCAGCCTGTGACAACTGGGCACGGGATTATGGCGGAATTGTATTAGGTTATATGGCCGACTGTATTCGTTCTGTTCTATTTTCTATATTTTAATAAGTTTGAAGTGTTTAATTACTTTTATTTTGTTTTCGTGATTTGATTTATTTGGTATTTTGAACAATGGTGTATTGTGCAGTGGTGGGTTGTACGAGTAATAATAATAAAAAAGTAAAAACTATTCGAGTGATTGCCGTTACTTTGGTTTTCCAAGTATCAAAGATATTTGCAAGTTGTGGATTCAGAAGTGCTTCCAAAAGCATGATTTTAATTTTAAAAACGGTAGAATATGTTCAAAACACTTTTCAGATAGTGATTTTTGTGATAAGGAGAAACTGTTAGGCTTGCCCAAAAATAAGTGGAAGTTGAAAGATAATGCTATTCCTTCACTCAACCTGCCAAAATCACCAAAAACTCAAACATCTAAACAGAAAGACCGTGATGACAGAATTAAAAAAGGGTTTTGGTGAAAAATATTCATAATATGTAAGTATACATTATTAGTCACTTTTTTACTGTTCCAAAAATTATAATAACAGTCAAAAATTTTAGTTATTTTCAAATGAAAGTGCATTAAAAGCTATCCCCGCCATATTTGTATGAAGTTGTGGAAGGAAAAATTAAATATTTTCATGTAAATAAATAAATTATATTATGTAGATTGACTTTGTATTACATTTACTGTTCAGAAAGCAAGATAACAGTCGAAAAATGTTATAAATTATAGTTATTTTCAAATAAAAATGCATTAAAAGCTATCTCCCCATGCTCTGTAGTAGATTTTTGTCACACGATGACGTCATGCGCCGAACGGTTCAAAATACGTACATCAAATGATAATATCTCTCGGTTGTAGTATCATGGTATTAAACCATTAGCGTTATTACCTAACACAACCATACAATTTTTATTAAGTGAGGGCCTTTTTAAATTCAAAAATGATAAAAGTTATAATATAATGCTTTTAGGTAGGTGATTTTCGATGTAAAAATATTGTCAAAACAGTATAATATAGCAGTGAGGAAAAGTATATATCACACTAGTGTTGCAAAGTAAATATCACCCTAGTGTTGCAAAGTTCTCAATTGTTTTTTATTTTTTCTGAACAGACAAACTTTAATTTATTTATTTTTTGGTGAATAATTTGTGGTCGTAGGAAAAATAGTGTACAGTACTCGTGTGAAAATGACTTTCTTACACTCGTGGGTTTGTCGCACTCGGCTAACGCCTCGTGCTACAATATTCCCACTCGTGTGAAATTAGTCATTTTCCACACTTGTAATGTAATATACTATTAAACGTTTATAGATAAGACCGCGGACCCCTAACACATGCTTGCGGACCTCCAGGAGTTTGGGGACCACAGGTTATTAAACGCTGCCCTATGCCATCCAAATACCAAATTTGGTAAATACAGCTTTATCGGTTTTAAGGATTTTTAAAAGTTGCAGTACTTTTACTAACTCAGTATGTTTATATTAAGTTTTGTTTTAATTTTTATTGTATAATTACCCTTTAAATCAAATTTACCATTATTTTTTATGTCCCAGTTAAGGAGTTTCACTCACATTTTTAGGTTAATTTAACTAGATTTTAAAATAGAAAGCAATAAAATAATTTTGTATATTAGGGATATGCTTAAAAATATAATATAATTAGCAATAAATAATTTCAATCGCGATGGAGTTATATGTTCTGTTTAAAAATAGGCAAAACAATACCGCAAAAAAAAATTGATGTACCAATTTTCCAGTGAGAAATATTATATGTATATTGGCTGGCAAAAAATATACGTCACTGCATTTTTCTAAAATGCAAATATTTTTTAAAATGAGTATTTAGTTTAAAAAAACCTGGTTCTCTGACTATTGTTTATTTGATGTACGGATTCCGAATAAATACGTAAAAACCATTTCACGGCATTGTTGAATCCCGAACAAATTAAAAAATAAATAATAATGTGATTTTTTTACCGCAGAATTTAATAAAAGTGATACGAAATGACCATTCCATGAAATGGTTTTTATTTATTTACGCGAAAACCGTACATCAAATAAAAAAAAATCAGAAAATTTAATTTGTTTTAAACAAAACAAAAAATATATTTTAGAAAAATGCAGTAGCGTACATTTTTTTAAATATAAACCTTAAAACTGGTATGGACGAATTTTTTTCCTTGCGAGAAAAAAAATGTTCATTGATGCGAAGTAGCTGTATCGCAGATTTTTCTAAAAATATTTGTATTGGTATAAAAATTATTATAAAAAGCAATATATTTTCTTTATTTTTAACACCTCGTAGTTAAAAGCCTTTGCATCATAATTTTAAATCAAGTCTTTTTACCTAATTTTCTTTGTAGTATCGCTCCTTAAAGTTTTTGGTTAAGTTACTAGACACCCTGTATGTATGTTTTCAAATGTATTTTTATTTTAAAACCTTATACTTATCTAGCTAGAGACCCTACCAACCATGGTGGGCTACCTTGGATACCTTACGAATATATATTCTTTAAGATATGAAAACAAGTTAAACTTCTACTATAGAAAAACACGACATAATTATTTTTATAAAAAGCGTTTCCAAAACAAAACTTAAGAGTACTTTTTATAGATCCATAACTCAGAGTGCAATTAAGTTGGTTAAGGGTCTTCCCTTTCCTCTTAGACGCCTTCCAAGGGTAAACTTTCCCCATGGATATTATTTTTATGAGCTGGCGTGAACTTAAGAGTTTTTGACCCGAGATCTGGTGTTTATTGTGCCACTTTATTGCCGTGTAGTAATTATTAACATGTAGGGATCAAGTTGATATTATGTAGGTAGAAATTTGTCACCTAATATGATTTATTATCAAGTATGAAACAAAAACCAAAATAATGAGATACAATGGTACTTTACCATCATCTTTTTTACAACATATTTTTCTACATTTTTTGCCAAGTTAGAAAAGCTTGTTAAGGCATTTTTAAGACTTTTGTATGTGAGTATATTTATTATAAGCGTAAAGAAGACTATTTTTAATCGACATAAAAAAAGGTTTTATGTTTGACACCTATGTTTTTTTATTTTTATACAGGGTGTCCCACCGGGAACTGCCGCGATCGATTTTTGAAAAGTAAGCTTCGGAAAATTTTGAAAATTTAATAACAATATAAAGTCGTTGGGGGACATTTAACTAAAATACTTTGTCAGCTCTACCACTTTCCGTTATACCGGAAGCTAATGTCAACTTGCTTATTTTAAATGGAACACCCTATATACTATTTATTTTTTAGATTCCGCGAAAAATTCCAAACATAATTCAGGTATAATGTTCTACACCTAAGTCCAACCGTTTTTGACTTATTCTAGATTTTATGTCAAAAATGACGTTTGCAAGCCATTACATAACCATCAATTTCCTATAAACAAAAGCCCTTATTATGAGTTGGGGTTGTGTTTTTCGAAGAGAAAGAACTACTTTAGCAGAATGTTTTAATATTTTCACAATTAATAAATACAGAGTGGTCAAAAATAATCGTTAAAAATAATTACGACAAAAACCTTAAAAGTCAATTTTTTTAAATGGAAACCCTATGTTTTTTAACCTTATGCTATTAAGCATTACAAATAAGGTTAAGTTTGTAAACGGATGTCTATTTCAAAAATTTATAGTTTTTGAAGTATTACCGATTTACTATTTATTTATTCTAACAATGCATTTAATTACGGGTAGATACGGGGTAGTTGGCTGTGACGCCGCATTTTGTTGTCAAGGCCAACTACAAGCCAATTTAAGCTGTACTTAAAAGCATTGTTGGAATAAATAAATATAAAATTCTTAATATTTCGAAAACTATAAATTTTTAAAATAGACATTCTTATACAAACTTATCTTAATTTTTGAATCTTAATAGGATAAGTTAAAAAAACCCCAACTTATATTAAAGGCTTTTGTTTAGAAGAAATTAATGATTATGTAATGGCTTGGAAACCTCATTTTTAACATAAAAATTAAAATAAGTCAAACATGGTTAGACTTAGGTATAGAACATTATATACAAATTATGTTTAGAATTTGTAACGGTAATTTTCCGCGGTTACGGAAAACTATCGTTCTTGGCGCGTTTGTAGAAATATCTCGGGCGCCACCCTTAGTTATTTAAAGTGGTAAAGGGTCCACTATACCGCGAGGTAGCTTTTAGACAGTGGAGAAAGGTTCTCCAAGGTTCTATAGGGAGTAACACAAATAAAACTCGCAATTTTAAAAAGAACAAAGAGAATAGATATATTGAGGTCGTGTTTATTACATACAAACCTAGTTCTTAAATTTAATTCCTAAATCTAAATAAAACCCAACCTGGTAATGCGCGTCGTTTGTCCTGTTTAAAATCTAAACCACCCCTAATGATTTGGTCGCGGAGTCGTAAATATATCGGTTATTACTCGACGGAAAGTGGGGAACGGGTAGGAAAATTTCACCAAGGACCTAACAGATAATGACAGCTGTTTATCAGACTTCTTGCTTTCTCCGATGGTCAGGTGCGTGAAAACTACGAACGGATACTAGCCGGGAGAGCGCACACACTAGTATCGAAAGGACGAGAGGGTCTATGGGGTGAGTCGCCAGCATAGACCCGAACCAGGTATCAACCGGGAGCCCACTACACGTTGATACCGGACAAAAGCAATTGACGAAAAAAAAGTATGGATACTAGCCGGGAGAGCGCACACACTAGTATCGAAAATGGCGAGGAGGATCTATGGGGTGAGTCGCCAGCATAGACCCGAACCAGGTATCAACCGGGAGCCCACTACACGTTGATACCGGACAAAAGCAATTTACGGAGAACAGTATGGATGGATACTAGCCGGGAGAGCACACACACTAGTATCGAAAATGACGAGAGGATCTATGGGGTGAGTCGCCAGCATAGACCCGAACCAGGTATCAACCGGGAGCCCACTACACGTTGATACCGGACAAACAGTATAAAGACTCTGCCACCCTGGTAGTTTCTCCACGCACCCTGCACCTGCAAAAGCAAGTCGCCCTGTAATAAAAAGGTTAGTATGCTTACTGTCTCTGGCTGGTCCCGTTCGCTGCTCTGCTGTCGACTAGTCGGTCTTCGAGAACGTGAGGTTCTGTCGATCGTACCGCGCGTAGCGGCTTAAGTATACGATCTCCCCACTCTCGACGCGTCATCGCGGGCTTTACGGCAGTGGGACTGCAAGTTTCACGGGGTATCGCGGGAATCTCCGATGCGAGATTCGGCAGTACGGTTATTTTGTTTTCCCTAATTAGTTATTTCGCGGGTTCGCGTACCGGATTTAATATTGCAAACATAAGCTCCGAGATCTACTTTATATTTTACAAAAAGAAACGGTCAATTTCTATGAAAAATAACGGACTTAAAAATATAATAACTAAAAATGAAATTAAAAATTAGTAACTTCGTTACACACCCCTTCTGCTTACGGAAAAAAGAAAGGAACTTTACTTTTTTTTATATATATCTACGCGGTACGCGGTTCAGAAACAAAATAAATAGTTTATCCCAACCCACAGAATATTACCTATAAATACAATTCTAAGTAATTACAAAGTCAACCTAAAAATAAAAATAATTCAATATTAATCAAACCTATAATAAGAAACTCAACCATCTTCCTTCTGGAATACGGCCACAGGAAGCAGGCTGGGACTCTCCTCCCATCACTTGTTTTGAAGGTACGACGGACCCTTTTTGTCGGCGGACAGTTGGCCGGTCGAAGTCGTCGGAGCGCCGCGATCAACTCCGGTGACCATCGTTCCCTCCTGTCCGTAGCACTTCGTCCCCAATTTCTGTTTCGCTAGTGTACTTTTCACAGACACGCTTCTTCCGGGGAGCATCCACAGATGACGGTGAGGGTGGTGCTGTAATTTGAGGAGGCCGGGGAGATGTTCCTTGGAAGATCACCTGGGAATGAATGATGATTCTGCCATCGGTCTGTCCGACGGGACCCAACCTGGTCTCCGACTGGGAAGCTTCGGGCGCAGACGTACAAGAGGGTCCTTCGAGCCTGACAGTGTCCGGTTTTTGGTTCGGAGCAGCGTTTCCCGCGGTTTCGGGGGCCGGACGGCAGGGGGCTCTCTGTCCGGTGGGATTCAATCCTGTCTCCGGTTGGGATGCTTTAGTCACACAGGAGGGTCTTCGGAATTTGGCAGTTTCTGGTGTGCAATTTGAAGCGGGGCTAATTAAATGGGCGGGGCTGCGTTTTTGCCCGGTTTGAAACTGCCGTTGCCAGTCCCGTACAAAAGCTTTTAACTGATTTGTGCGGCGGATAGCTTCCGCTTGCACGCGCTTGGCCTCGGATTTGAGGAGAATTACTGGTGTGGTTGGCGCACCTCGTGGTGGTTCACCGGGTAGTCTTCCTCCATTTCCTGGCATAGCTAAGTAAAATAGTAAAGTGAGATTAATGGTATGCGGGTTTTAGGTCCTTGATGTGGATATGACGGAGAGTTTTACCTGATAAGGATTTAAGGTTGTAGACCACGGGAGAAATAACTTTTGTCACGGTGTAAGGACCGGAGTACTTCGGAGCTAGTTTAGCGGCAAAATTTTTCGCGGCGGAGGACAGATAGTGTTCACGTTTCATAACTCGGTCGCCTACGTGACATCTCCAGTCGCGGTGACGAAGGTTGTAATTACGACTTTGAGTATTAAACGCTTTTGCTAAATTAACACGGACTAGCTCGTAAGTTTCCTGAAGTCTCTTCATCCGGTTGGTCAATGCGGTAACTCGGTCTATTTCAGGTATGTCGGACGGATCGGTGGTATCGGACGGGTCGGTAGTGTTATTGAACGGTGGTGGTCCGTTATGAAATAGAGCTTTCGGCGGTTTTATCTCGCGACCAAAATTTAGAAAAGCCGGGGAAAACCCAGTTGAATCATTTCGTGACGTGTTATAAGCAAATACTAGGTCCGGTAGGTGGGCATCCCATTTCTTATGGTCATGATCACAGAACTGTGATATCATGGTCTTCAGTGTTTTATTGGCTCGTTCAACAGGGTTAGCCTGGGGAGTGTATGGCGGAGTCAAGCGGTGTTGAATGCCATACTCTTCCAACATTTCCTTGAAGATGTGTCCAGTAAATTGGGTGCCGTTATCTGAAATTACAACGTCGGGACGGCCAAATCGCGTCAGGATCAACTCGTGAAATGCTTGACTGACAGCTCTGGCGGTGGCTTTCCTAATAGGTCGGCATTCTATCCATTTCGTAAAACGGTCTTGGAAGACAGCCAAGTAGCTGTTACCTTTTGAGGACCTTGGCAGCGGTCCAACTAAATCGGTGCTAACAGTTTCCCAAGGATTCTGATTCTTGGATGGTTGCATCTTGCCTGGAGCTTGTTGCTGAGATGATTTAAACTGTTGGCAGGACTTACATTCTCGGACGTAGTTTGCAATGTCTCGGAACATACCGGGCCAATAATAACGGAGAGCAATGCGGGCGGTGGTCTTGGCAATGCCCATATGACCGGCGGTTGGTGCATCATGGTTCTCCTCAAGCACACGCATTCTTGTCGGCTTAGGGACACATAACTTCCATGGGTCGGTCATTTCGGGTTCGGTCAAATCAGCGGAGTCCCAAAAGTGACGATATAGTCTTCCTTCTCGGATGCAGTAATCGGGATATGCTTCGGGATTAAGCTGCACTTCGGACTTCTTTTTCGTATACCATGGACAACTTCCTTCGGTTTCAACGGTATTCAGCGGATCAGCCTCTTCAATGGGAAGCTCGTTTGGTACGGGATCCCGGGACAGGGCGTCAGCCACTCGGTTTAGAACTCCCTTACGATAACGGATCTCGAAGTCATATTGCTGCAAAAAGATGCTCCATCTAGCAAGGCGTCCACTAGGACTCTTCAAAGAATGTAGCCAGCGAAGGGACTGGTGATCGCTCAGGACAGTAAAACGGTATCCCTCTAGATAGGGGCGCATTTTCTCGATACCCCAGACTATGGCCAAACATTCTTTTTCTGTGACGGAGTATTTCTTCTCAGTTGCCGTTAAACTGCGGCTGGCGTAAGCAATGACATGATCTCCTTCCTGGTCGTGCTGTATCAGAGCAGCGCCCAAACCATTGTCGCTTGCGTCGGTTTGCAGAACAAAGGGCTTGCTAAAGTCTGGACAAGCCAGCACTGGTGCTCTGGTTAGGCACTTCTTAAGACCAAGAAAAGCTTCGTCGTGTTCGGATGTCCAATTCCAGCGGATTCCTTTCTTAAGGAGTCGGTTTAACGGTGCAGCTATCTGTGAAAATCCAGGAACAAATCTTCGGTACCAGGATGCGATTCCTAAAAATCGTCGGACGCCGCGAACATTTGTTGGCGTTGGCAACTCCAGTATTGCTCGGACCTTGTCGGGGTCGGTACGGATACCAGTGGCGGTGACAAGGTGTCCCAGATATTTCAGGGAACGTCTCCCAAATTGACATTTTTCGGGGTTCAGTTTCAGATTGGCAGCTTTCAATCGGTTAAACACTTCTTTAAGATGCTTCAAATGATCTTCAAAAGTCTCGCTAAGGACTATAATGTCATCCAGGTAGGCAAAACAGTACGGATCCATATCAGGTCCAATTATCCTGTCCATCAACCTTTGAAAAGTAGCCGGAGCGGAGTGCAGGCCGAAGGGCATGACCTTAAACTGAAATAGTCCTCTTGATGGTACGGTGAAACCAGTAATCGGTCGACTTTCCGAAGCAAGGGGAATTTGCCAGTACCCCTGTTTAAGATCAATGCTAGATATGTATCGGGCTTTCCTTAGCTTGTCCAGAATCGCATTAATATACGGTAATGGATACGCATCTTTGCGGGTAATTTTATTAACCCGTTGTAGGTCCACACAAAATCGGTATGACCCATCTTTCTTGCGTACCATGACAATAGGAGAGCTCCACGGACTGTCTGATGGTTCGATAATGCCATCCTCTAACATTTTATCGACCTCCTCATTAATAATCGCCTGCATTCTCGGATTCTGCGGGCGGTATCTTTGTTTTATCGGTTCCGGGTCGGTCAAATGAATACGGTGCTCTATTAACGGAGTGGTCCCTTTCAAAGTTTCAAACTCTGGTAATTCCTTGTCCAAAAATTTCTTGAGGCGGGCCCCTTCGTCGTCGGTTAGGGTTAGTCGTTCGTTAGTTGAGACTTCTTCCAGCGGACTACCTTGATCTCTGTTGTTCGAATTAGGTAGTAGTCTGTCGTTCAGATAGACATCAGAGCTTTGCAATTCGATACGGAAAGGATATTTACTTAGTATATCCATGCCGATTAGAATTTCTGCTGCCAGCTGAGGTAGGTAGTTAAATATTTCTGTGACGGTTTCTGAACCAACTTTCAGTTTTAGCCGGTAGGCTTCCTTAATTCTAGCGGACTGTCCATTTGCGACTCTTGCATAGCCAACGGTCGGTGCTACTTTCCGGGTCTTTGATAAACGGCATTGTTCTGCAAGAAGTTCTCCCATGTAGGAGCTAGCAGCTCCGGTATCGATCAAGGCGGTGTACAATCGGTCCTGGAAACTAACGGTTACATGTGGTCGGTCGTCGGGTACCCCTGTGGCTACGGAATCAAACGAGGCGTCGGCGGCATCCTGTGTCGGCCTCGGATCAACACAGCGCCTTTCTAGTTTTCCGACCGTCTGCATTGGCAGTCTCTAGACATAACGCCTTCTTTGTTACATCGAGAACAAAACAGCTTCGGTGGAGATCGACACTGGCTACGGAGATGGCCTGTCTGTCCACATCTCCAACACGTGACCTCCTGTCGGTTCCATGTAGCTTGGGTATCGGTGCGGGGTCGGTCCAGCGGTGGGTTAGTGTTCCTAGGTGTCAGATTCGGCCGGGTTGGGCGGACAGGGGACTGTATTCTCGGCGGTGTATAACGCGGCGGTGGGTATCTTGTAGTATCCCTGCCGTCGTTGGGTGGTGTGACGACCGTCCGGTTGTCTGGGCGTCGAAGTGGGTAGCGAAGTGGGGTCGATTCCTGTAATTCCTGGCTGAGTAACTCGAATTCCTTGACGATCTTGGAAAAGGATACTAGGTCCTGGAAGTCGTTTCTTCGGATGTATTGGCGGTATGACGGTAGCAAGTTGCGGTACAGCCAGTGGAGTTCTTGTTCCGGTGTGATGTTTCCATGGCGGCGGATCAGCGTCTGTAAGTCGGTAATATAGGTGGAGGCGGGCTCATCGTGGCGTTGTAGACGGCGACTTATCTCGGCCTCCAGGTCCACTTCGTAGTTTCCGGGAAAATAGAAGATGCGGAAAGCATTCTCGAACTCACTCCATGTCCTCCAGGTATGGCGGTTGTTACGGAACCATAGGGCGGCTTCTCCATTCAAGATCTCGGGCAGATGGGGTAACACGTGGTCCAACAGAACGCCCTGGGATTCGCAAATCTCCTTCAGCCGTTCCAGAAATGTTACTGGATCATCCTGCCCATTGAAGTGGACGTTCCACTTGTGGATCTTTATCGGTTGTCGGTTGGTCGGAGTAACACCTTGTGGAGCAACTGACGTGGATGCTGGTGCTGGCGAGACATGACTCGGAGGGAATGCATACGTCGTCACTGGTGGCGGCACGAAGCTTGTTGGTGGGCCGACAAAGGGCCATGTGGTAGTGAAGGATGGTCCGGCGGATGTCGTCAAACGGGTGAACGGAATGGTGACGGGGACGGGCGTCTGCCTTCGACTTAGGCTGGACGTACATCCCATGGTGACGGTCGTCGTCGTCTGGGTGACCAAAGATAGTGTCGGCGCCGGGACGGATTGAGGGTGTATGGTGGTCGGACCGCTCACTGAGACCATGGGGAAACTAGGCGGCTGGCTTCTGGGTTGAGGTGAGCTTCTTCCTACTTTCAGGAACTGGATTAGTCGTTTCCGGAGCTCATCTACGGTGCCCTCAGCATTTAGTCCAAACTTCATCAGCTCCATTACCAAGTCGCCTTTCCTCAGTTGGTAGACCCAGCTTACACGGGTGTCTCCTCCATAAGCCACATTTAGCGTCAGTGGCACTGGCGGTAGAGGTGGGGCGGGTGGAATCGATGATGTCACTTGTGGCAGCGGTCGTCGAGACCTGAAATTCGGCCTTCTCATCCTTTGGTTCAGTCATGGTCAGATTAAATGGACAAAAGCAAATATATCTCTGAAAGTATGATCAACAAAAATACCAAATCTATTTATTTACTACTACAGACAAACTAAGACCCGATATCTTCTAAACGGTGATACCTAATAGAATTTTACTACCGGATTTGGACTCTACTCGGTCGTTTTAGTCGAAAATGAGGTATGGGACGATTTTAAGTTTGCGCATGCGCAGTATGGATTTTTAAAATAACGGTGTAGGGGACAAATTGAGACCTTAAATGATTATATTATTAATTATTATTAAATTATTACGGTTAAAAAGCAAAAATTTTACGGTAACGACCAAAATATATGATTTTAAAAGTTCTAACCCCTAAATTCGGTAAGAGCGACCCCAAATTACTCGGAAAAGAGGTGTCTCGTCGATTTTCAGTTCACGCATGCGCATAACGATTTCTGCGCAGACCGGTTTTTCGGACTCCCCTCTATCTAAAATATCTAAATTTACGGTCCAAT
Organism: Listronotus bonariensis; assembly: GCA_014170235.1. NCBI lineage: Eukaryota > Metazoa > Arthropoda > Insecta > Coleoptera > Curculionidae > Listronotus > Listronotus bonariensis. The sequence goes on along the minus strand of JACEGR010000338.1, from coordinate 202,383 downwards.
TTAAAATTTGAGCGGTATTTCCCAAAATATACGGATTTTGTAGATAAAAGTGTCAAATTAGTAATCTACGACCCCAAATTAGTCAGAAAAACGATGTATCTCAAAATTTTATTCCGCGCATGCGCAACCCTCGGTTTAGAAAAAATAAGTCCCTGCTCGGGCGCCAAATTTGTAACGGTAATTTTCCGCGGTTACGGAAAACTATCGTTCTTGGCGCGTTTGTAGAAATATCTCGGGCGCCACCCTTAGTTATTTAAAGTGGTAAAGGGTCCACTATACCGCGAGGTAGCTTTTAGACAGTGGAGAAAGGTTCTCCAAGGTTCTATAGGGAGTAACACAAATAAAACTCGCAATTTTAAAAAGAACAAAGAGAATAGATATATTGAGGTCGTGTTTATTACATACAAACCTAGTTCTTAAATTTAATTCCTAAATCTAAATAAAACCCAACCTGGTAATGCGCGTCGTTTGTCCTGTTTAAAATCTAAACCACCCCTAATGATTTGGTCGCGGAGTCGTAAATATATCGGTTATTACTCGACGGAAAGTGGGGAACGGGTAGGAAAATTTCACCAAGGACCTAACAGATAATGACAGCTGTTTATCAGACTTCTTGCTTTCTCCGATGGTCAGGTGCGTGAAAACTACGAACGGATACTAGCCGGGAGAGCGCACACACTAGTATCGAAAAGGACGAGAGGGTCTATGGGGTGAGTCGCCAGCATAGACCCGAACCAGGTATCAACCGGGAGCCCACTACACGTTGATACCGGACAAAAGCAATTGACGAAAAAAAGTATGGATACTAGCCGGGAGAGCGCACACACTAGTATCGAAAATGGCGAGAGGATCTATGGGGTGAGTCGCCAGCATAGACCCGAACCAGGTATCAACCGGGAGCCCACTACACGTTGATACCGGACAAAAGCAATTTACGGAGAACAGTATGGATGGATACTAGCCGGGAGAGCACACACACTAGTATCGAAAATGACGAGAGGATCTATGGGGTGAGTCGCCAGCATAGACCCGAACCAGGTATCAACCGGGAGCCCACTACACGTTGATACCGGACAAACAGTATAAAGACTCTGCCACCCTGGTAGTTTCTCCACGCACCCTGCACCTGCAAAAGCAAGTCGCCCTGTAATAAAAGGTTAGTATGCTTACTGTCTCTGGCTGGTCCCGTTCGCTGCTCTGCTGTCGACTAGTCGGTCTTCGAGAACGTGAGGTTCTGTCGATCGTACCGCGCGTAGCGGCTTCAAGTATACGATCTCCCCACTCTCGACGCGTCATCGCGGGCTTTACGGCAGTGGGACTGCAAGTTTCACGGGGTATCGCGGGAATCTCCGATGCGAGATTCGGCAGTACGGTTATTTTGTTTTCCCTAATTAGTTATTTCGCGGGTTCGCGTACCGGATTTAATATTGCAAACATAAGCTCCGAGATCTACTTTATATTTTACAAAAAGAAACGGTCAATTTCTATGAAAAATAACGGACTTAAAAATATAATAACTAAAAAATGAAATTAAAAATTAGTAACTTCGTTACAAATTTTACTAGGAATTTAAAAGTTAAATAATATATAGGGCATTCCATTTAAATTAATAAAGTTGACAAGCCCGGTATAACCGAAAGTGGTGGAGCTGTCAAAATATTTTAGTTGTGTCTTTTACTGACTTTAGGATGTTACCAGATTTTCAAAATTTTCCAAAGCGTACTTTTCAAAAAATCGATTGCGACAGTTCCCGGTGGGACACCCTGTATATGTACATCGATTTCTGCGTAAATTGTTGACCAATTTTATTACTTTTTTTAATTTAAAATAGTAGACTTTTGCAGTGATCCAAGTTAGGGTGGCGAAAGAAAAAGGTCCTAGACTTACTTTTTGCCTCTGATGTATGACAAAGCTACCTCTAGTAAGTATATGCTCAGATATTTAGCTATGCTGGTTGTTTTAACAATAAAGGTGGTAAATGTAACGTTAAAATTTTCTTATTTGTCATGGATCGTCGATTAGCTAATTCACTTTTTAAAAATTTTATTTGATTTTGTAATTGCCTGTATTTTATTTTGGTGTTAGATTTTTCCGTTTTTACCCAATTCATACCTATTAGAGGTAACATTGCCGTTTTGTTTGAACAAGAAAAAATATTATATGTGGTTTTTATAATTTTTTCTATAAGGCAACTAAAAATACAACTTTTTAATGTCATACATTTTTTTGTATCCGACTTCGTATTAATTTAAGATATTTATGAAATACCATTTTTTTAAATAATTAACGCCCTGTATTTTAAAAACTAAGCAACTTCGGACATAATATGTTCAAAAGAATTTTTCTTTATAAAATTACAAAAAAGATTACCCTTTAAAGTTTCGTACCGTGGTACAATATCCTGTATCTTAATTTGGAAACAAGTCTTAAGCAGGATTTTTTATAAGCAGGCACTTTCTTTCGTAATCTTAATAATTAAAAAGTTTCTCATTTGGTACGAACTTCTGAAGACACGCTGTATACATGGCTTAATATGTCAAAGTAAAAATGTCAAACGCTCAAGAAAACAATACTTTAATAGCCAGTGTTGTTGTTCAACTTAATTTAAATGCATAATGATCTCTAGACCCGCATGTTATGAGCAATGCCGACTATACCCGCATAAGCTGTGCTAATAATACATAATTTTAACAAATGGATTATCCCAGATCCATTCAAATGCCAAAATTAAGGTGATACAAAACAAATTTGGCTCAAACATAGTATATTGCTTAACCGGTTTGCATTCATTTCATGTTAAAGCTTCTTTTATATCATTAGTCTCTGCCAAAACTTTACATTAGAAAAGTGCCAATACTGGCACAGTTACCAACAAACTCCATCAGCTTAGTAAGATCTCTGTTGGCTTAAGAAACTTTAAAGTTGTTTATGTTCAATTCAGAATAATGTATAAGAATTTTAAAATCGGTTTTAAGCAAAACAAAGTATATAATAATTATTTTAGTTCTTATGAAGAACGTAAAAACAGAAATAAAGCGTCTTACATTTTAGATATTAATCTGAAATTATACTAATTCATACGTTTTATTTTTATTTAGTTTTATCTTAATAAAGGTGCAGACCTGGCAATGCAACGTCGATATTTAATTTGAGTTGCTGGGTTTTTTGGACTTTTTCTTTATTTTCTTTCAGGCGACATCGACAGGCTAGTTCATAGGAATCAATAGGTCTGAAGAGGGTCAGGCCCCTATACGCCGGTACCAGGACCGAAGTGGTCTTATTCATTCTAGATTGGCGAGCACCTAATAATTTTTCATTCAATAAGTAAATTTGTTAAACCAATACAGAACATATCTTTAAAATAATTCATTTCTAATTTCTACTGGATTTCTTCGTGAGAGTTTTACCGTAGAAACAGTGTGTCCGAAATTGGTAGGAAATGTATTAAGGCATTATAAACTATAAAAATAGGAAAATGATTAAATAGGGAGAATTATTGCCCATTTAACCGGAAATTTCATGTCACTTGGACGACGGCTGTATTTTGTTTAGGTTTTAAATATTTAAAAAAAAACTTAAAAATAATTATTTTGAAAAATGTTTGGTATTATCTTTATTTTTTATCATTTTTAGTATCTGTATAAACACTTTTTGGAAGAAATGCATCCCTGCATTCATATTTTAATTTTAACCCTTTGGCTTTGAGATACTATCAACAACTTTTGTTGTTTTTATTACGGTGAATATAATTTTTCCACGACCGTATGTTGTTTTTTTAATCGGTAACATGAAGTTAAAGTACTCCAACACTTCAAAGCTTTTCTTTTAAACTTTGAATTAGTGTTTTGTTTCAAGCCTACTATAATAAACTTTAATATCAATTTATGCAATGTAACAGTAAACGCGACATCAACTGAACCAAACGGTCAAGTTACCTTTGATTTTGTCATTATTTCTTTTAGTTTATCTGTCACTAGTTTTAAAATTTAACAGTTTGCAAATAAATTTAATAGAAATTATTGAATATTAATAGTAATAAATTTGAATGACTAAGAAATTTATCTTTTTTGTATTATTTTAACAAAAAGTAGGTACATACTATTTTTTAAAATTAAATATTAAATTGATAGTTATGAAGAGGATTATTGTCTTTTAAAAAATAAGGAGGCTATGATTTTTTGTTGCAATATAATGGCTGTGCTGCAAAAATTAAAATTAATAAGTGTAGATGAATAAAACATGTAAAAAATGGTATTTTGGCCAATTTTTATACGGTCGTGGAAAAAATATAGTATGTAACACATACATAAAGTGTCTTTTTTACTCATGGGATTGTCGCACTCGCCTAAAGGCTCGTGCTGTCAAACTTCCCATTTGTAAAAAAAAGTATCACTTTACGCACTTGTTGCATAAATTACTATTATGGCACATGTGCCCAAATAATATGCTTAAAAAGATGGCCACCATAAAAAAACAAACGTAGATAATGGTATCTCAAAGCCCAAATGGTAATTTGTAATTTTTAATGATTAAAATCTAAATGTCTTGGTAATGTTTTTATAGGGTCCAAAAATATTTAAAAACCAAAATCATACAGCACTATTTCTAAAAAGCACATTTTTAGTTTTTTTTCTAATATTTTAAAAATTAAAATAGTCTTTATTAAAACGTAATAAAATTTAGGTTTTTTTTAACCTTTAAACACCTTTTTTCTCTTTTATTAATTATTATCTCGCTATAAAAAGTTGTGACACAAAAGTGAACATGTGTGCAAGTACCTTTAGGATTTTTTTTATTTGCTTTTTCAAATCAAGAAGGTAATATAAGAGGTTATACGTAACATATAAACAAATTGACACAAACATAACAACCCTAAATATTGACATAAAATATACCTGTTTACAGCATTTATTTATACAAGTTTGTCTTATTTAAAAACATATAAGTACTATTTGCCATTTTTTAAATGTTAAGTTTTAATTCGCCCTGTATACAGACTGTCCAGGAATGGAGTTAACAAGAGGACAAATGTAACAAGAATTTTATTTTTCGAAAAAAGTCATTCTTTATAAAAATGTTTGCTTTTAAAAAATAGGATTTACAAAGAGAAAATGTTAATTTTGTATACAGGGTTCGCAAAAACTTAAAAAACATTATTTTCCCCAAGAGTAAACTACCTATATTTTTATTTTTTAGCAAAATTTCAATAAAATTTTTTTTAGAATCATGTTTGTAATAGATAAAGTCAACAATACAAAATTTTATTAAAATCCATAATTTGACAAGAGCTGGCGTTTACAGTTGAAAAATTGACTTGTAGGAATTTGGAAAAAGCAGGCATTTAAAAAGCAAATTATAAAAGGTTTTAAGGTCATTTTATTATAAAAACTTAAAATAATTAATTTTTAATAACTTTAAAATCAGTTCCATAAATCTTTTTAATACCCCTGTAATTTTAATAAACTTATTTAAAATGCTATTCTAAATAAACTTATAATAAATAAATATATTATATATAAAATATAATAATATTATTTTGCTAAATATGTTTTTTAAGTTTTTGCGAACCTTGTTCACAAAATCAACATTTTCTTCTTATTAATTATATATATATATATATATATATATATATATATATATATATATATATATATATATATATATATATATATATATATATATATATATATGAATGGTTCTTGAGCCTTCATATGAATACATTAATGAAAGGTAAAATTCTTTGGGTATATGGCTCATTAATGACAGTGAAAATAAATAAATAAATAATAACCTGTAAGAATTCGGCTACCGTGGTTGGTTGTTTAAAAATTACGGAGTTTCCAAAAAAAAATGGAATACCCCCGGGCCCGACCAAGACGGCGACACGTGTTTCGTCTTCGTTAAGACTTGTCATAGCCGCTTCAGGTCGTATGCACCTTTTAAACAACCAACCATGGTAGCCGAATTCTTACAGGTTATTATTTATTTATTTATTTTCACTGTCATTAATGAGTCATATGCCCAAAGAATTTTACCTTTTGTTAATGTATTCATATCAAGGCTTAAGAACCATTCATTTTTATATTAAATCGCAGTTTGGGTGAAAACTACTGCTTTCTATATGATTTTTATCATATATTTAGTCACTGCTGTACGCCACCTACCTGGATTTGGGGATTTGGCAAAACTACTCATCCGAATTTTGCCAACACGCAGACTGATGGGCAGCCAGTTTCCATATGGTTTGTTGGCATAACAGTATGTTGCATACCTAAATTTTGCCATGTACAACTAGATGGCGCACTTTTACTTACCACCTTTTAACCTCTCGATGCCATGGCTGGTTGTTTTTAAATTTCTTGGTGAGATGGCACCGGTTGTCTGTATATATTAGTTCTGGGATACAAAAAGGATATTTACAGTCAATCGGGGCATCATTAAGGTGCCTACGACCTGAAGCGGCTATGACAAGTCTTAACGAAGACGAAACACGTGTCGCCGTCTTGGTCGGGCCCGGGGTATTCCATTTTCTTTTGGAGACTCCGTAACTTTTAAACAACCAACCATGGTAGCCGAATTCTTACAGGTTATTATTTATTTATTTATTTTCACTGTCATTAATGAGCCATATGCCCAAAGAATATTGTTTGTGCTTTGCCGCGAATATTCATACCGCCATATATGGAAGCGGCGCTTTAACCAAGCCTGTCAAGCCTGAAACATAAAATACGCTTGATCCCTATGCTTTCATGACTGTAGCCCTTACCATCTTTGGCCAAATGTTTAAAAATTGCAAGTAAAACCTTGTGTGAAACGTTGTATATAACTTGTCCAACAAAAAGAAAGTAACGCGTTTGCCTAGTCCGACAGCCGAAACATTTGACATTGACAGGCTGATTTAACGAGCCGCTTCCATATTATGGCGATATAAATATTCGTGGTAGACTCGTCAAAAGGAGCCCCCTAAAAGGTTTTAAAAGTCTTATTATTATGAAGTCCATTTTATTACTAGCCTTCGCGTTATTTGTTCGTTTTTAAAAATGTAATAAAATCATGTTACTAAATTATAAAATTTAAAATTATAAAGGAAACACATTTTTATAATCTTGTAAAGACATAAACCTTAAGCTAGAAATAAAATAGATTCAGTATTCCAGCTCACACATCATTCTAAAATAGTAATTTGCAAAAATATTATTCGCATTTAAACGAGTCCACAAAAACCTTTAAGGCCAAAACCGGATCTGAAACTAAATTAATTGCACTGCGGTTGGCAGATCTTGAGATAATAGGTTTTTGTTAGAAAGTTGGCCAAATAACTGTCGCCTTTTCTAATGTTTTTGCCGCAGTAAGAAAAAGGTATGATTATTCTGATTCCCATAGCTCGTAAAAATATTGAATTAAATTAGGATTTTTCTTGGCCTTGCATAATAATTGGTCACCCTTTTTTACTAATTGCAAGTATTTAAATTTTACATAGGGGAGAGTAGAGTAAAATGATTCCTTTCGGGGAAAATGGTCCCTTAAGTTGGTCGTACCTGTATCACCATTTAAACATGAATACGTGGTAATGGTCATGGACTGCCCATCTTTTAATAGAGAAGTTTTCAGAAGTTATTTTAGTTCTAAACAAAAAGGCAGTTAGTGGATGTTGTTTTTTTCGTGTTTGCTATAAACTTTTATTCGTTTTTTTAGGCTTTGTAGTGGTTATTAAAATGTTAGTTTTATACCTTTTTTAAGCTTACATAGCTGTATATTAATATAGAATAATTAAGTTGATTAGGGTTATGTTTAAAAGAATAAGTGGTATTAATAATTTAATGCCCGATGGGTTAAAATGATCCCCTAAGGAAGGTAAAACAATACTACCCTAAAAAAATCTTTGTTTATTTTTGTTTTTTAATTTATTTTAATAATGATGAAAGACAAATATTACACTATAACCGTGTTGAAATGGGGGATGTTATTTATCGGCAGGCAAAAAGGCTAAATCCAATACAGAAGCCAATTTATATGGGCCTTTGACCACAGTAAGCAAAGAAGAAGAAATTGTTGCAGAAATACCATGTTTAAGAGTTAAATTGACAGATGATAATTTTAAGATGCAATATAATATACATGGTGCTTCATTAAAAAAATATGACTTTTTGTCCTTCCCTGTACAGTATTATCAGTATTGCCATTAAAAAGATGTTTTAGAAAATACCCCATTGGGAATATCTAACTTTATTAGTTTTGGAAATATTGCCATCCAAAACAGAAATTTGGTTTTAAAGTACCAGCATTTGGTAGTAGGTAAGGATATTGACTTTAAATTCTAGGGTTAAAAAATTCTTGCCAGGAGCTTTAAAATGATGTGCCATAAGATTTCTATTTCTATTAATTTTTTTTTGATGGCGCCCAGCAGCCATTTTTAAATTTTTATCTGTCAATTTCATATCCCAAAGTTAGTTCTACCACTAGAGTTCCACTGTACCAATTAACATAAACTTTTTTAGTAGCTCTCTGGCTACTGACATTTGTCACCGCTGTTTTTTTTTATTGTTTTATCACTTTTTTTCTATAAAGACAAAATTTATGACTGCACATTTAAAGCGGGTAGTCAACCAGTAATACATCAACAAGCAACATGTGTTTACTATTGTGCACATCGCTAGATTATGTACACTAGCTGGGCTAAAATTTTGTAAGAAATATAAGAAAATATATTTTGTGTTGTAATAAATGTGGGATTGCTGATCCTTTGACGTACTTTCGGTCACGATGGACTCAATCAAATAGTTTCCATTTCCACAAATTTTTAATAAGGGTGAGAATAGTTAGGTATGCCCAATTTTAGAAAACATTAAATTTAAAAATTGGATTTTACCAGTTAAAAATATAAAACACCTAGTTAAGTAGTATGTTCATATCATTAGCAACTTTATAGAGCTTCGAAGATTTCTATTTTGAAGGAGATATTGCTTGTATTTTTTTTTTTGTTTCTATGTTTATCTGGGCCTAAACTGGCAGTAAACAAGAATTTTTGTTACGTTACCTCATTAGCTATATAAAAGTCATTATGCTTCTTGTCCTAACTTACTAACTGTTGCGTTTTTTAATATTTTTGCACAAAAAAGGTAGTATGATTATTTAGATTTCCTTAACTTGTAAAAAAGAAAATAATATTTTTGTCTTTATTAATTAAAAATAATTTTGCTTCTGTCAGAGTCACAAATAATATGATAACATCTAAATAAATACATAATCTTGTATGAAGCACTAATAGGTTGGTCAGCAATTTATTTGATTTTAGTGACATGACAAAGAAAAAATATAGAATTTTTTTTCTCAGACAAAAATTCATAAGAAATCAACTTTAGATTAGATTAGATTAGATTAGGAGGTGGATTGCATATCCTCTAACACTGCAACATGCTCAGGTTTATTGTGTGTCCTCCGTCCATAGGTTAGAGCACGCTATCCAAGCCGGTCTGTTTAATCAGACTCCACAAGCTTGAAACTGGCCCCTTGGTATATCTTGCCGCTTTAGGTTTTTCTTCACCCAGCCTTGCAAACCGCAGACGACAAAGGGCTTCGCAGTAGCACCATACGTGTTCTGCGGTTTCTTCCTCCTCCTGGCAGAACCTACATAGGTTTTCTTCTGCCAGGCCCATAGTTTCCAGGTGTTTATTCAGTCTGCAATGACCTGTCAGTTGACCGACTATTATTCTTACTGCCTTCCGGTTATAATTCAGAAGGTCTTTTGTAAATTCTGGCGAGTAAGCCTTGATGAACACTTTCGCCTGACGCTGTCCTGGTGTTCTCCTCCACCAGTCTTGTGATTCCCTCATAATCCATGATCTAATGGATGACCTTACCTGGCATGATGGAATACCACAGTAGGGCTCAGGACCTACCATTGTCCTACCAGCCCCCTCCTTTGCCAATTTATCAGCTTCTTCATTGCCTTCGTGGCCTTCGTGTCCTGGTACCCAGGCAATGGTTAGCTTGTTGGACGCACCCACCTCTTCCAGGGCAATTACGCAGTCCCGCACCAGCTTGGAGCTGATTTTGCATGAACTGAGTGCCCTGATGGCTGCCTGGCTGTCCGAATAGATTACTATGGTTTTATCCTCATAGCTCCTTCTGATGATTTCCCTAGCGCATTGTTCTATGGCTACAATTTCGGCCTGGAACACAGTAGGGTGTTGTCCGAGACCCAAGTTTAAGTTCGTCCTTGGTTTGTCCCCATATATACCTGCTACAACTTTTTGGTCTATTTTGGAGCCGTCTGTATACCAGATTAGGTCGGCTTTAATGGGAGGCCCTGCCACCCAGTCCTTTCTGTCTGGTATTAAAGTTTGAAAACCTTTGTTTAGCCAGTAGCTTGGTACCATTTTGTCTGAAGGCATCTCACACACTGAGTTGACTTCTTGGTCCTCCTTGAATCTCCATTGTATGGCCCTTTCCTGTCTTATGATAGGACTCTGGCCTTGTTTGAGACGGTATTGTACCGCTTTCACTTCACCCTGTATGTAGATGTGAAGTGGCGGTAGATTAAGCAGCGCTTCCAGTGCTGCAGTAGGGGTCGATTTCATGGCCCCCGTAATACATAGACAAGCGAGTCTCTGTATACAAAAAAACTTACTGCATATTCTGATGGGAAATTTAACGCCCTACAAAAGTTTTTACGAATTTTTGATTAAGTCACTCCTTTAAGAGTTATTGACCATCAGACTGAGTTTAGATTGAGTTGTGGCCATCCTCCTTAAACCGGCATTTTTGAAATAAAGCACTTTGTATATTACATCATTACAAAATAGATACTTATTAGAGATTTAAGAAAATACTACATTTCATATATTTATCTCTTATATTTTAAAACTATGGCTATTCAAATCTAAAAATTATGTTAAATTTTCAATATATCTTTAGCTCGGAGCTATAAGCACTAAGTTTAGTGTCAAAGATAAAATAGTCACTACATCTACTATTTTTTAGATTTGGATGGCCATATTTCCAAAACTATAAGATAAAAACATATCAAATGAGGTATTTTTTAAAGCTATTTAAATATACCTATTTAATGGTATTGTAATATATTATGTGTTTTATTTTAAAATGCCAGTTTACTATTAAATTCGAGGATGGCCACAACTCAATCTTAACTTAACGTTTGGCGGTAAATAACTATTAAAGGAGTGACTTAATAAAAATTCGTAGAAAAACCTTTTTGTAGGGTGTTAAATTTTCCATTAGAATGTGCAATGAGTAGATTATTCCATCTATTTTTGTCTGAGAAAAACAAAATAAAGGTAAAAGTCCAAAAATCCCATGATATTTAAATGGGAAAAGCAACATGATTTCGGCACGGTTTAAATCAGGAATTAAAAGCATTTTTACATTGGATATTTTTTTAGGCTATAAACTAACAGTTCAGGGGGACATCGCTAAAAGAATCGATTTGGTAAATTTGTTGAAATTGTGTTATTTTGAGGAGGTTTGTTAACTCTTTTCTATAACAAACATTTTCAGGCACTTGAAGCACAAAAAAAAATAAATGAAACCTATGTGCCTAATTAGAAGCCTATTCACTGTAGTGTTCAAAAGACTAAAGAGAATCTTGGGGCATTAAATATACCGAGTTTAATGGCCGTTTTATGTAACTTGCTATTTATTTTTTAATCTACCTAAAAAAAATGTCAAAACCAGTACCCACTTCTTATAGATATGATAAGTTACAGTTGAAAGGAACTTTTAATGTTTTGCGACTGTGATGGGCGAAATGCGGCTGATCTTTACCAAAGAATACCAATCCATAGAACTCCACAAGTGAGATTTCAGCGTACCCTAAAAATTTTAGTACCTACCCTGACCATCAGATGGCGAAAGTAGTACGATGTCGCTTTGCTAATAGGATTACCATCAGAAATTGATAGCAGTCGCTGACGAGCAGTCGGCCCGATCAGTTAGAGTGAGGATATACGCAAAATTTAATTAAAATAAAATCCCCGATAAATGGACCCAGTATCCATAAGATTATTAAATTTATGATTTTAGAATAGAATATCGATGGGTTTTTGACAAAACATCGTAAGCGACATTCGGCAGTTTTACGGGAAAATATTTTCTTCATGCGTTATTTTAAAACAAAGTTGGTATTTTTTTTGTACATACATTAGTGCACGGTTTTATTTCAGATGAAGATATGTTGTATATTGGTTCGGCGGATTCATTTAATTGATGGTAGTTATTTGGGTACATGCCAAAAAATAAATTAAAAGTACCAAAAAACCCAAAAATGAAAGCAAGTAATTAGAGAACTAAAAATCAACGTTTTGGTGGCAAGTCTGCCACCGTTGTCAAGATAAATTAAATAAAAAATTAAAAATTAACTATTATTTAGGTTTAGAATTTTAAAATTTTTAGCTTTTTTACATTAAATGTCAAATATGTTTGTTTTGTAATTCAAATTAAGAAGAAATCTAAAAAAACATTCAGATTTTGGCTTTATTTAAAAATAACGCGATGGGAAGAAAAATCGTTTCCCGTAAAATTGGCGAATGATGCTTACGATGTTTTGTCAAAAACCCATCGATATATCCTATTCTGAAATCATAAATTTAATAATCTTATGGATATTGGGTTCATTTATCGGGGTATTTATTTTGTACTAAATTTTGCGTATATCCTCACTTTAACTGATCGGGCCGACTGCTTGTCAGCGACTGCTATCAATTTCTGATGGTAATCCTATCAGCAAAGCGACATCGTACTACGTTCGCCATCTGTTGGTCAGGGTAAGTACTAAAATTTTTAGGGTACGCTGAAATCTCATTTGTGGGGTTCTATGGATTGGTATTCTTTGTCTTTACCTATCTCCCTTATAGTAAAAAAAAATCTTTAAAAAATAAAAATCAAATCTGAAAAGGTTCGAAAAATGCTTTGTGTTTCCCGATTTTTCTAAATTGAGACAAAAAAACAACAAAATAATAATCATTACAGAGGGTACATAATGTAAGCTCTAATAATTACGAATAATGTTACCGGATCGTTAACCATAGTAAAACGGCACCTTGGAGCGCTGTTTCCAGGGATTTTGCGATTTGCAAGCGTCTCAGTTATTCCCTTGCGGATAGTGTGAAAATTACGAGGTAAGGCTTAGTAAATTTGGGAATAATAATATTCTACAGATTTTGGTCAGGTTTACAAAATATATTAATCATAGTGCCGTGTTAGTTAAGACTTAAACATGAAACATCATTTACACTATACTGCGTGTTTTCAAATTTTCTTGCTAGATGAAAGCTCTACAAGAAAAGCTTTATATACTTAAAATTTCTGCTTGGTAAAAACAAAATAAATTTTCACAATTAAACTTAAGTTTTTGAAATGTTCGGCCGTCGTTGTTAATTTTGTATTCTTGACGTTTCGCCAGCGCGAGTGGTTGGCATCCTCAGAAGGTTGCTAGTAGACTACTTGCATACTACTGTACTGCTTCTCTCTTTGTTTGACCTCCGAACAGTGCGGACGTGCGTAGAGGACTACAAAGTTCTTCCCGGAGTGGCGGCTAGAGGTGTCGTATGAACGTTTTTTACCTTCGGGGATCAAGGAAAGATTCACGCTAAATTGACGGCATCTTTCTTCTGGATCTAAGCGCTGTGAGCGAAGATTCCTATAAGCTGATGGTATCCTGTTTGGTGATGAACACGAGGTATTTCTCAAATGGCGGGAAATAGATGGGCGTGCCATGGGAACTGTCAGAAGTGAAAGTGAAGGTTATACGTAACACCAGTAGCAGATCTTGGTTTGACAGTCGACAGTTTATGCATTGCATCGAACATTGAATTATTTGTTTTCTTTTTGGAATTTCTGGGAGCTACGAGCTCGATTATCCAGATTTTCCACCGACGAAGCCCTGGAAAGCATTGACCGGAAGGGGAGAGTGGTGGATTGGACCTGAAGGGACCAAAACCAAGAAAAAAATAGAAATAGAATAGAATACTGTACTGCTTTACAGTAGTTGGCATTGCATTGATAGGTCAAAAAACAGTGGTATGGAATTGTCAATCAAATTTCAATTATTCATATAGATTACATGGAAAAGCTTGTTTTTTTTAGTTTAGAATTCTAAAACATTTTAATGGTTTATTAAAAAGGCTAGGAATTACATTAAATTACAATATTGCCTGTCAAATTATTATTTAGAAAAAAAATCACAGGGTGTTTCGTTTAAAAAGGTAAAGCTGAGACACTTACCGGTTAAACCGGATAGGCCACATAAAATCTAAAACAACAGAAATCTGCCTCCTCTCCAAATATTTATCTTACCAAAATTTTAAAATTGTGTAGAAAAATAACAGGCTTGCTATTAATTATTTCTGTTGTCTTCCGGTGGTTTTTTACCAGCCTCACAGTTTTAATTTGGGAGGGGGCGTAAATTCAAATTAAAAACATATCAGTTTGGTTAATCGGATTTATTTTTATGTAGTTTTAAAAATTATTTTTTTAATCTTCCCAAAGCATAAAAATCGATAATTAATTTAAACCAATTTCAAATAGATCAAAGCTTTTTATTTTGTTTTTACATTTGGGATTTATTGCAATTTAATTTTGATTGTATAGGAGTTTACCTAAAATAAAAATTGTAGGTCGAAAAACTGCATTTTATATTTACCTAATCTTTTTATGTTTACTATTTTAGAATCAGTAAAGCTTTAAATAAGGGCAATTTTTAAGATTGCAAAGATTAATCGATGCCCAAATTACAAAATTAGCGCCTTTAGTGCAAAAAATAACATTTTAAATTTTGTACAGTTTTAAACAATAAAAATGATTTAATTTATTTTCTATCATAGTTATATAAAAGAGAGTTTGATATAATATATCAGATTTGCCACCGAAATGTTGAATTTTAATTACAATTTTTTGGTTTTTTTGGGGGTTTTTCTTTATTTTGTTTCAGGCAACCGGCCAGTTCATAGGGGTCAATAGAGCTAAAAGGGTCAGCTTGCTATACCCCAACGACCAGGACCGAAGAGGTCCCATTTTTCCTAGATTAGGCGTGTACCCAAACAATTACCATCGAATAATATATCAGGTGTCAACAAATTTATTAGACAAGCCATAACTTCTAGAGTATTGGACATATCAAAATAAGGCCAAATATAAGAAAATGGTATGAGCAAAGGAGAATTAACGCATATTTTTTTATTTTTCAGTCACCTTCGGTTTATCCGAAAATAGCTTTAATTTTGATTTTTAAATATTTTGGATTGCTGGGACAATTCCTAATTTTTATGGAGCCATTTTTATTGTTGCTTCCAGGTGGCAGGGATTAAATTGTAAATTAATCTAGTGACATAGGTGATGTAAGAAAATAAAATTACAAGTTAAGTTTTAGTAAGTAATACAAAAGATACGAACAAAAAGATTTCGCAAATTGACAATTTTGTATCTAACTATAATTTTTTAAATGGCAACCCTTTTTAAACAAGCACTTTTAAATAAGGGAAATTTACTGATATTAATTTTTTTGCGATCGAAATAAAAACAAGATCATAAATAAAGGATTATAGCCACCTAGATGCAATAATACAAATGGCTTTTAAAAAATTAAGTAGGCGTAAAATTTTGAAAAATGACGAATTTTCTCTTAAGAATTATCTTAATAATCCAAAACTCTTCTCTTTCTATACCATTTACTTACACCCAAGGCCTCTACAAAGTAGGGGCCTCCATAACAAATTTATTGGTCTTCATCTTTGAAAAAAGTTAACAAAAGTTATAAATATGATTCAATTACTTATTTATTGACGAGGACTTTTTTCAACCTTGTTTTTTCCACTTTTTTTTTTTGGCTACAGACTCATTGGCTTCAGGGCCTCCATACCTCTAAATTAGGCCCTGTCTATAGTGAGTCCTATTTTGATATCTAATACTCCAGTTACGGCTTGTCTAATAGATGTCGTATATCTCTCTTAGTGCACAGAGTATTCCATTTAAGAAAAAAAGCACATTTTCTGACTTTCTCCATATTTTTTAATAAATTCAACATAGCCGTTTGATGCATTTTATCTAGAAAATTTTAAAATTAAATACCTAATTAAAATAATTGCATAGAAAATAAAGTCTTACGTAATAAAATGTTGCGTTTTTTAGGTGAAACACACTACTTTTTATTACATTTTTAAAATTTGCGTTCAGTTCTAAGTGTTTTTTTTTTATTAAAGGTACCTACTAGAAGTGTATTTTTAACTGTTTTTGGTTCTAAGAGAAAGAAACCTCTTTCTTTGGCTTATATTATTTGATTAAATATATTAACATCAAATACAGGAAATGCAGGTAAACACCTGACCCTTTAAGTTGCGTTCAGTTAAAGTGTTATAATGGTTTTGCATTATCTTCTTTTGGTTTACTGGGATTTTCTTAACACCTGTAATAAAGTGTATATCTGTATTTTTTTATATAACATTAATATAAAATCTACTGGAGGGTTAAAATTTTAATGAATTTAAAGTCCCAGGTGATTACCTGTATTTCTCGTTTTTATATAGATATATTGAATTAAATAATTTAAGCCGAAAATTTAAGTGTTTAGGGTCGCGTTTTCACGGGCCACTTTAAAAGTGGTTGGTGTGTAGTCAGCTTGTATTTCTGTTTCCAACAATGCTAAAATTTTACTCCTTTTTAACACGCTTTTATTAACTTGGGTTGTAACTATCTATCTGGCTGCCTATGTAACGGAATCTTTGAGCCTAATTTTAACCAACTTCCAGCTATTCGATTTCTTTGAAACTTTGCACACGTATTAGGACCCATGACAATGCAATAATCTGCAAACAGTATCCCTTTATCTTTTTTTTTAATCGCCAGGAAAAAAAAATTCCATTATATTATAAAAACAACACCTAGGATGCCATCTGTTGGAAAAATTTCAAACTTTGCTATTAAATGAAGAAGAAATTTTTTAGTGGATTGCAAAAATGTTGGCAACGGTCCAAACATTGCCTGGATTGCCATCTGTTGGCAAAATTTGAAACTTTGCTACTTAATGAAGAAGAAATTTTTTAGTGAGTTGCAATCTTTTGCAAATTTTAAAATTTGCTACCATTGTCATTTCATAGGGGGCTGGTTATTTTCTTTTTTGCTGCTTAATTAAATAGTATGTTCTAATTTACTGTTATATTAAGAATTTTGTGCAATATAACGAACTAAAAATGAAAAATAATTAATAGTTTAAAAAACTAAAAAAACACGCTTTTATATGCAACCGAACTAAAAATTAAAAAATAATTTTTCATTAAAAAAATATTTTCACTTCATAGTAAAAAGCGTGGGGTGCATTTTACTATTTTTTCATAACTTTTCCATCATAGATATTGGCAAATATAATAATTATAACATTTAATATATTAAGCACCCCACCCTTTTACTATGAAGTGAAAATATTTTTTTTAATGAAAAATTATTTTTTAATTTTTAGTTCGGTTGCATATAAAAGCGTGTTTTTTTTAGTTTTTTAAACTATTAATTATTACACGGGCGTTTTGACAACCACAATTAAACTTCTGTCGCCGTCAGTCACTGATGCTTTATCAACTTCAAAAAGTGTCCTGTGGAAACACGGTCTTAGAGTTAAAACTACAAAAAAGTTAAAAAGTTAAACAAAGACACCCCTTTAAAAACACTTTAAATTAACCATAGAATCCAAAAGCGTCATATTAAACAGGATGTTTCGTTTAAAAACGCAACATTTATGACGTAAGTCGTTTGTTTTTCATGATTTTTTTCATAACAAATTTTAAATTGTTCGAGCTAAAATACATTGATTGGTTATCTTAAATTTCCTAAAAAATACTAAGTCTGCGGTTTTCCTCTTAAATGGAATACCCTCCACATCTATAAAAATATCTAAAACACATCTTTTTAATGTTGGAGGAATACATTTTTTATACAAGTTCTGTTGGCTTACACATATAACTTTGTTATTTTTTAAAATATGTAAATTAAAGTTGATTCTGGGTATACCCCATAAGTTTTTTTTTACGAATTTATTTGTTTTTTATTTGTTTGTTTAGCCGAAAACAAACTAGATTTTTTGTTTTATATTATGAATAAAATGAAATTATTTATAAATAATATAATTTTATGTATCTACCAGATTTCCTGTGAATGTAGTAAAGTTAACTTTCGGGAAACAGAAGGACTATTAAAAATACGAATCAAAGAACAGATAAAAAACATACAGAATGAGGTAAAACGTCGACATTGGGAGTGGCAGAACATCACCACATACAGTGGTTGGATGCCAAAATTATTCATTAAGATCACTGAAAAAAGGGATCATTATTTTAAATAACAAAAATGTATTTAGCAAGCCTAGTATCGACATACCAAATATCTGGCAGCCGTTGCTAAACCGTGACAAATCGGTTAGGCTCTGGTGAACAACGCATAGTTTATAAGTCGTAATCTTAGTTATCACTTTTTTTATCTTTGGACAATCCACGAAGGCTGAAAGCCTAAATACTAACGTACCGTGGGTGTCTTAAGCGAGGTAAGAGGGAGTTTGTTAACACGGAACTTAAAAACTTGAAGATTTGGGGGGAAGGAAAGGCCTCCGCTGGCAGTAGGTTCCACAGTCTAGAAACTCTAGGGATAAAAGAACGAACGAAATGGGAAGTTCGGGGCCTGTCCAATTGAACCGTATAGGGATGCATACGCGCGGCACCACGAGTTTCTCTGTTGGAAGCTGCAAGAGGAGGGACTATACTGGATAATTCGTCGGAATCGTAGAAATCCAAGCTTTTTTGAAGCCGCGGTGGCTATAGATACAATGTGGATATGCCAGTTAAGGTTATTCCTAAATGTGACGCCCACAAGGTTAAATGTGTCCCCGCTCTGCAAAACCTGGCCACTCATAAGCCAAGGATGAGTGTTTGATGATTTTTTCGCGACAAGGAACATGATTGTGTTTTGGATGCATTAAATTGAACGAGATTTTTGGCGCCCCAATCCAATATCAAATTGAGATCCTGTGATAGAGATATCTGCATCGCCCTGCGTTTGCTTTCTAAGTCAGGTTGAGAGATTGGTTTGGGAACCTGAAAAGTGGAGTGAAGGGTACTATCGTTAGCATAACTATGAATGGGATTGGTTGTGGAAGAAAGAAGGTCGTTGATGTGAAGAAGAAACAAAGTTGGTGCTAGTACTGAACCCTGAAGCACTCCAGCATTAATGTCGTGAAAGCTTGAAGAGTGGTCATCAACAATGCCTGATATACGTCGATTAGAAAGATAACTGGAGAGCCAAGAGCAGAGTTTAGTTGGAAGACCGTAGGAGGGAAGTTTATTAAGAAGTGCGTTATGCCAGACTTGGTCGAAAGCTTTAGATATATCAAGAGCAACGATCTGGGACTCACCTAGAAACTCAAGAGACTTGTTCCAGTTGTGTGAAACGAAGAAAAGAAGATCTGGTGCAGATCTCTTGTGACGAAATCCGTATTGCCTGTCATGTAAAACTTTATGTTTTTCTAAATACCCAAGAATTTGGGAGTTAATGGATTTCTCCATTACTTTACTTTACTTGAAAATGGTTAAATATAGTTACCATCCAAAACGTCGTGTATCAGTTAAAAATAAAGACAATGGATGTCCAAGGAAGAAGTGTTATTGAAAACATAACATTGTCTACCACTTTCAAAACATTGACGTGTTTAAGGAATTTGTTTGTAAGTGCACCAATAACGGATTTTTGCAGGATGCCTTGCTTTAAATATAATCCACTGTATACTTTTTGCAAAAACATTGCAAAGATAAATATTTGCAACATTATTTTAATTACCATTTATATTGTCTGTTACCAAATAAAAAGCGCACAAGTACAAATAATATAATCAAATTAAAATTTAAAAAAGTGTGTGCATGGATTCTGTTGATTTAAAAATGATAAGTCAATCAAAAACATTTACATAAACCATACACCGATGCAAAAACCTCGAAAATAAAAATCTCGTATTTTACCACTTGCTATTTTGGCATGTTTAAAATTTGCAAAATCGTTTACAAAAATAACTGTACAACGCTTTAAAATAAAATGGTGATTACTTTGACAAATAAAATATGGAAATCAAATTTTGGGTGAAGTCAAACTATGCTAATATTTTTCTGGTATTAACTTTGGTATGTTTTAATGATTGGTACGCGAGAATCACTTTCTTATGTAAACACTGTGCATAAAGGCTTAAACCCTAAGTACTAACATTTCGTGGGTATCTAAACCCTAGTGATGAGGGAACGAACCAAATAAGAAGTTCGGGGTCTCTTACAGAGAATCATAATGTGCTGCGTACCTGTTTCACTGTAACAGAAGCCTTAAAGATACCGTTAAAAGAATATTATATACCCCACAGCACAACAAAAAAGAAAACTTATTTGTTAAAGCAAAGGATAGTTGGAGCGGTGGCTAATACAACGTTGGAACCCGCAAATAGAATAGAAATATCCCATTGTTTTTAGGTTTATAACTGTTTCTGTGACCAAGCGAATGTCGAACACAATGGTCCAAATTTCCTCTTTCCTAGTAAGCCAACTTGCAGTAACTCTCTATTGCCTGTGTTAAGGCAGACCATGTTTCACAACGTATCTGCACACATATCTTCGGAGTGCAAATCAGACGTATCTGAACAAATGTGAATAAATAATAAGGTCCCGTTTGGCAGCCAGAACATAATAATTTATGGTAAAAATACAGAAATCGATTATATCCCTCAATAGAAAATAAACCAATTTGCAACCACCATTTTTTGGATAAATTTTGTTTAGATAAGTGATTAAACCCCATGTGCTGTTTAACCGCGAATAAATTTCTGTCAAAGTTATCAATGTCAAACCATATTATCAGTAAAATTCTGTGTTGTTGGCTCAAGGTACGCGCACATACCTCGGCATCGGACGGACGGTACGGATCGGAAAAAATAGTTTTGGTAATATAAAATAAAACACACGCATATGCGAGTCATGGATAAACCATGGTTAAAAATTAAAAGTTAGCGCATTTTCACCCATGCTGTAAAACCACTAAGTTAAACCCTTCGGTAGGAATCGGCTTAAATTCTTGTCAAATAACGCAATTTCTGACCTGTATCGCACATATGAAACAGTAATGGCCGGATATTAATTCAAGTTGCTATATTTTTGCAGGATTTTTAAATTCGGTGCAAATTGCCCGCACATAGGTGCACTGCTTCATTTAATTTCATTACACCCATTTTTTTGATCCGTACTGTCCGTCCGATATCGACAATTGTGCGCGTACCTTTAAATGTAAGTTTTTCAGGAAATAATCTAGCCGTATACCACATGACCTACAAATTTAAATCGATTAAACTGCCCAAATATTTCTTGTAAGATTGGCTTGGCAAATAGTTCCATGAACAATAATTTTTAAAAACCCCTTGACTGCATCGCGGTCTCGAGTTTTTGCTTTCAAAATAAAAACTCTAGACCGCTGCGCGATCCTATGTTTTTATTAAATTATTGAACATTCAACTATGTTCCAAGAAAAATCTTACTTAAAATATAGTTAGGCAGTTTTGTCGATTAAATTTATAGGTCTTGTGATATAATATGTAAATATATTATTGCTCCTATTAATTATTAAAAAAACCAATTTGCCCCTAAAATAACGATTTTAAAAGTTTTTACCTTTTCGTGTAAAATTCAATCAAACGCAGATCCCCGGTCTTTACCTATAGTAGATTCGCAGTTTTGCATTGACCCCGACAATATGTTAAAATAATGTCGTTTTTTTCTAAAATACTTATTTTATTATTGGTGCTATAACTTATTTAGTATAGTTTTTAAACAATAATTTGTTAATCAGGTTTATTCCCCGCAGATCCGAAAATAATTTCAGCTAATTAAATAATCACTTCACGTTTCACCTCATTTAAATATCAATGGAATAATAATATCGCCCTTTTCCCTTTGTCGAAAGCTACCTATTCAGAATGAAAGGAAACGTGAGGGTGTTAATGCGAGGGATAAAGTATTATTTACTTTACGTTTTAGTAATTAAATTTTGCAAAATTTGTAAAAATAATAAATAATCCCTTCCGATGAACCCTCTGAATCTATTAGAATATTTACTGCAAGAGAATTTTTTGCTCGTTATAAAAGTAAATCTAAAAAAGAAATATATTTTAAATAACTAAGTTGGATAAAATACATAACATATGGTGTTACAGTATAAAACACTTTTGTTTATTAAGGCATTAACACCATAGTATTAACACTGAATAGTTTAGCACATATGTTATTACTCGACTTGTTTTTTCATTCTCATAATTTTTTAAAGGGTTTTAAGCTTAATAGTTTATGACAAAACAGTTTTACTTGTGTGGTTTTTTTGTTTATTAAACATTTTTGTACTCTATTATAC
The DNA here is from genome assembly GCA_014170235.1 of Listronotus bonariensis. Taxonomy (NCBI): domain Eukaryota; kingdom Metazoa; phylum Arthropoda; class Insecta; order Coleoptera; family Curculionidae; genus Listronotus; species Listronotus bonariensis. Next base: position 179,958 of record JACEGR010000338.1, on the reverse strand, counting down.
AGGGTGTTTCACAACTTATCCGACAAACTTTAAGGTCTGATTCTACACTAAAAATATAAAAAAAATCCATAAAAATTTGTCCTAAACGTCTTAGTTTTCGAACTACAGGGTGTTATTTTTTTAATCATTGTTTTTTTGTAATAACTTTTATACTAATTAAGATATTTAACAAGAAATTGGGGCACGCGAAAACCGTGCATTAAATAAAAAAAGTCAAGAGATTAAATTTGTTCCAAACTTAATAAAAATTTTAAAAATTATTTTTATTTTAGAAAAATGAAGTGGCGTACAATTTTTTTAATTAAAAAATATTTATCCTTAACCTTTCATGGGACAATGATAATAATTAATTTTTAATTCAAAAATGTGTTTTGGTGCATAGAGGGACCAATTTTTTTAAATATCTCAATTGGTAAAAATTTATTGTAAAAAACAATAATTTTTTAAATTTTTAACACCTTGTAGTTTAAAAACTAGGACATTTAGGACAAATTTTATATACAGTTTTTTTATATTTTTGGTGTATGTGTTTAACCTATGATTGATGTAAAAACAACTATTTTAATAAACTGGGTAACTGTAAGGTAGGACACATTATTTTGTCGTCGTAATGCCACTTTATGTTTATTGTTGATTGATTTTAAGTTGTTAATGATAATGTTTTTATTGTGGCCTGGAAAAAGTCTAAATATATTGACAAAACGTTGGCATAGTTTAAAAAGTTGTCACATATTACACAATCCTTTAACCCATTACTCTGTTTTCTGTATAATTTAAGGACTTAAACAACGAGTTTAATTAATTTTTTTTAGTGGGTTTAATTTTCTTTAAGTTAAGTAAACATACACTAAAAACACACAACTAGTACCTCTTTTATTTTATGCTTTAGTTGTTTTCTGGGAGATTAAATTTAAACAAAATATTATTTGGCTTTTCTCCAGAATAAAATTAAAAAGTTTATTTAACATTTTATGAAAATTAAAACTTTTATAGATTATGTAGAACTATTCTGCTCTTACACAATATAATAAAAGTTATTATTACTTTAAAAGAAATGAAATATTGAAATATTTAATATTAAGTTACCTACAATACAAAGGTTTTAATCTATAAACAAAGATTCATTGGCACTCGGTTAAAATTATTTTAATCTAATAAAATAAAATCTTAACAAAACGCCAGACGAGAACTGGGCCAATGATTGCGTCTTAAAAATGTGGTAAATAGTTTACCTAAAAACTTATTGATATACTTGTTAGAAACCTGAAAAAAATATATAAAAATAAAATGTGTGTATGTCCACACAATTTTAAAAATTCGTTTACAAACGCCAGAGCAATCGAATAAGATACACAAAAACATACAGGCGAATTGAGAACCTCCTCCATTTTGTTCGTTTCTCGGTTAAAATGTAATTTATTTAAAACAGAGTTGGGTCGTATTCGAATACTCAGTATTCTAAATAGTATTCAGAATACATGTTGCCGGTATTCGAATAGTATTCGAATACATTTGTGTGTTTGATATTAGTTAGAATACTATTTTGCTCAATATTCGACGAATATTTTTTTGAGTATTCGAATACCGGCGTGTCGAGTATTCGAATACCGAAAAGTGTAAGCAGTAACCGAATACTAAAATTGTCATAATTTGAATAACAAAAGGAAAGCAAAATAGGAAAAAAGAGGAGGTAAGGACCTTTTTTTTCAAGTCTTTTCGTTTTCAGTATACGAATACCGATTCCGGATATTCATGTATTCGAAAACTTCAAATACTTTTTTCTTCCAAGTATTTAAATATTCGGTATTCGAATACTTTCTTTTTCCGGTATTCGTATTCGAATACTGATTTTTAGTATTTTGCCCAACTCTGATTTAAAATAAACAAGTTAGGTAAAATACAAAATGATATCGTTTCAGGACAGTTAACAAAATAACTTCTGCTGTGTTTGTTGCGGCCTCGACACTAATGGATTAAGCTTGCGCGGGTTCTTAAATCGGCTGTACTGGTGTTATGGTGAATAAAAACAGAAATTAATATTTTTTTTATTAAATTAGCAGCATTATTCAACGGTAAGATATAATTATCAATGTCAATGTCGTACAAAAATTGAATTTAGTGAATTAGACATAGTTTTGCCGGAGTCGATAAGAGGGTTAAAAGACAAATGGAAATAATTTTTTAATGTGGCAATAATATAGAGAATCAGCTAAGTGAGTTGTTTATAGACAATGGGTGGAAAGGAGACAGACACATAATAATAATTTATGTTACATTGCCAAAATAATGATATAAATTTAAGATAATAATAATTATAGTAATATAAGTATCTTTAGGGAATTATAAAAATTTACAATTCTTAAATGGCGACGTCTATCTTTTAGATTTTTTAACTAAGCAAAAAACTAAACAATATTTTTATTGACTTTTGCCATGTGTGTCGTGCAGAGCCATAAGGAATGTTGTTTTGCAGTTATTTTAATTAAGACTTTTAAGGATCCACCGTAATATACTAGCTAAAAACCCGGTTACCCAAGCAAGTAAAAATATTACAGTTTTAGATTACAAAAAAGCTTTAATTAATAGTATTATTGTAATTATTAACAAAAAATCCCAACAGTACGCCCCTGATAATGCGCAAGACCTATTTCAACACATTTAACGCTTTAGCTGTCACCCCAAACGTACAATGTAGTTTAATAGCTCATTATCCTCGTCTTTCGCGCAGAAATATAACGGTTGATTGTTCTGTTCAGAGTTTGACAATCGGATACGATTAGCGGGGAAAAGTGGAACAATTTAAGCACATTTTTATTTCCGATGCCATTATCTCTTACAGTTAAAGGGGTAAACCTAGTTGAAAAAGTTATTGTTCGGATTTTAAAGTTAAAGTTTAGCTGTAAATTGTAAGATTTTTAAAAATAATATACAGCGTGCATTATTGTTCACTTCTAAAGTGTTGTAAATTTTAAAAGTAATTAGATATCTACAATCCGCCAATAGAGTAGGAGCCCATGAGCGGCAGACCTTCGTCATTTAGTAACCTGAAACTTCGTCAGCGCATGCTCCCAACATAGGTAGAAGCAATGGGAGACTATTAAGTTTGACTCCTAGTGGATTTGGCAGGTACCAGGTACCAAAGGTTAATTAATTGAAACATACCTTTCGTCATTTTGTAAAAGCCGAATTTTATATACGTTACTTAAGTTAGTAAGTTAAGAAGACATTTCCCCAGTCGGCAGACAGTTTTGACAGTTCCAATACCTTGGCAGAAAAATATTTTTGTGTGGCCCCATGGTCTGATAAAGTTTAATATTTTTATTAGTTAACAAAATATGACATACATTTTTATATAAGAGTTGTAGAGTTCCTAAGTAAGCATGTCCTAAAATATTTTAAAGTGTACAGATTGTTCCAAAAAACAATTCTTTTAAAAACCGACTTTACAGCAATACGTTCTTTTTGGGACACTCTGTATACATCAAAATATTTTTAAGGCGTGCCTACAAATCCTATACAGTGTGGTCCATTAGGTACGCAACAAATGGAAAACTTTTTATTTGCAATTTGTCAGAAAATTTTATTATTCATAAAAGTTGGTGCATAGTCCAAAACCGTATAAGCGGTAGTTAGTTTCCCATTTTACATTTCTATGTATTTATAAGGAGAAATAAGGGTACTTTACTCTTAAGCAGTTTTTAATCTTTTTGACCTACCCTGTATACCATAAGACTTTTAATAAAAATAACTACTGCCAAAAGAGTTTTAGAATATGCACCAACTGTTATAAAAAAATTCTAACAAATTGCAAATAAAAAGTTTTTTATTTGTTGCGAGGAGTTGGAACTGTCAAAACTATTTGGCGACTAAGGAAACATCTTTTAATAGGTAGGTACCCAAGTAACATACTATAAAATTAAGTTTTTACAAAATAACAAAAGTTAAGTTTTAATTTACTAACCTTTTGTACCTGGTACCTGCCAAAACCACTATGAGTCAAACTTTACAGCCTCCCATCGCTTCTACTTCTGTTAGGAGTATGAGCTAACAAACTTTTAGCTTTTATAAAATGACGAAAGTCTGCCACTCACGGGCACTTGGAATACAACTGAATGTTCCAGAATAAGTTAATGCCCCTTATGTCAAGTGCCCGATATATCAGTAGCAATAAAGTGACAGTATTGGACGGACGGTACGGATCAGAAAAATATGAAATATGAAATTAAATGAAGCAGGGTACGAATGTGCGAGCGATGAATACTGGATTTAAGAAAGTCCGCAAGAATAAAAATCAGGCCAATACTTTTCCATATGTGGGATACAAATTAGAGAGAACGTTATTTTATAAGTATTTAAACCGATTACCACCTGAGGCTTTTAACACAGGGGTTTTCCACCTCTGTAAAAAGCGCTGACTATTAGGTTCAGCTGTTAATTTTAAGATTTTTTTTAAATAATATATTCCAAGTGCATTATTGTTTACTTCTAAGTGTACATTAAATTTTTAAAAGTACTTATTAGATAGCTACAATCCACCAATAGAGTAGAAGCCCATGAGCGGCAGACCTTTGTCATTTGGTAATCTGAAAGTTTGTCAGCGCATGCTCCCAACATATGTAAAAGCGATAGGAGACTATGAAGTTTGACTTCTAGTGGATTTGGCAGGTACCAGGTACTAAAGGTTAATTAATTGAAACATAACTTTCGTCATTCTGTTAGGGCTGAATTTTGTATATGTTACTTGAGTACCTATTAGAAGACATTTTCCCAGTCGGCCGACAGTTTTGACAGTTTCAATACCTTGGCAGACAAATATCCGCGTTCGCGAGAATATAGCAACTTGAATAAAAATCCGGCCGATACTTTTCCATAGGTGGGATACAAATTATAGAGAACGTTATTTTACAAGTATTTAAACCGAATACCACCTAAGGGTTTTAACACAGGGGTTTTCCACCTCTGTGAAAAAGCGCTAACTTTTAAGATTCAGCCATAACTTACCCATGACTCGCATGTGCGTGTGTTTCATTTAATTTCACTAAGCGCCTTTACACATTAAGCCGGTTTTGACGGACAGAAAGATAAAAATTAATACGAAGCCTTTGAGTTTGCCGACTTTCCCTGTTCTCTGCGTATGAAAGGTTTCATTTGACTCCATACACTTCGATAGCGTTGGTCGCCCGTATTTCCGTCTTTCGCTAATATGAAGAAGCAGTAAAATTATTTCTTCCGATCGGTACAGTCCGTCCGATGCCGTCGTATATGCGCGTACCAATAAGAGTAAAGACCCCTATATAGGGTGGTAAAAATTCAAGGTGCACCATTAAAATCTCGAAAATATTAAGAGATACAGGATTGGTTAAATTAGGGCAAAGTTGCACATTGTTATGCTTACAATTACGCTTCATTGACAAGTTCCTATAACACAGGCGAAACCGGTCTGAGAAGAGGGTCGTGGTGGATAACATAGAATACAGGCTGTTTTTTAATGTCTTTAAAAGAAGTAAACTATTTTGTATAATAACACACCAGGACACTGGGGGATTTTTTCCTTAGATAATAGGTATTTTCCTAACAAGTAATGAGTGTCTTAGAAAATGAAAAATATACATTTATTTTTATTCTAATATTTTTTAACGTCAGATAGAATTTGTCAGTTTTGACTTTTGATTGTTGTTGCTTCAATAACCAGTTAAATTTTTTAATGTAACATTGCGTGCGAAAAGTAACTACTTTGCGCACGCAAGTAAAAAAAAGAATTTTAATGTATATATTCAATAAACTAAAGAGGAAACAATATTTATTGCTTTTAAAAATAAAAATTAAGTAATTATTTTAATCTGAAAAATACTATAAGCAAGTCGTTGAAAAAACATATTTCCGGTCTCTTGGATGGACAATTGGACACATCAAATGTGATGTTGTAATATATAGTCTACCTCATCCAGTTCCTTATGTTCATTACTTTATTTTGTTATGCTCAAAAGATATTAGGTAAAAATATACGAATCTTTTAAACAGGAGAGTCTTTTTATTATTTTTTGTTGTTATTCTAAATAGGTGGAAAAATATAAGTAAAACACCGGTACAAACTGCTTCAATACTGCGTGATTAATTACACTTTCGGTTTTCCATTAGATGTTTTTGTAATAAATTGCTATTTTATTGCCCTTTAATTTTGGAATTTTTCAAATATTTAAAAAAAACTTTATTTATCAAGCAACATGACAGCACGTGTAAGATCATAAAAGATTTGCGCTACAGTATTTTCTGATTTACCTTTCAAAATATTTTATAGAAAGAACAAAATTAAGATTTTTCATTTTAGTTTAAAGTTATTTTACAAAATTAAGCATATTTATTGTCTAAAGCGTTTGATTGTGTAAATCATTCTATTCTTTTACAAAAACTTCAAATATATGGTTTTCGTGGTACGTCTTTAAATTGGTTCAAATCATATCTTTCAGAAAGATCATGAATTGTACAATTAAATAATATTAAATCAGAAAGTAAATTCATAAATTGTGGTGTTCCTCAAGGTTCTGTACTTGGACCGTTGTTATTTTTGTTATATATAAATGATTTAGCTTTTATCGATATAAAAGGCCAATTTACAATATTTGCTGATGACACCACTATTTTATGGAACAACAAAAATAAAAATGTATTATACGATTCAATTAATAATGATATTTTAAAAATCCTGGTGTGATTCTAATTTGCTTACCTTTAATATTAATAAAACTAATATCCTAATATTTAAATGTACTCTTAATAACATATATATGAATGATCAAATTGTTAAATATTCTTCATGTACTAAATTTCTAGGCCTTTTTGTTGATGTTAAACTAAATTTTACAGATCATATAGAAAAACTATGTAATAAACTAGCATCTAATTGTTATGGTATTAGAATACTCTCTAAAGAATTAGAAGATTTTTCAGTTTTAAAATCTATTTATTTTTCTTTAATTGATTCTATCATAAGATATTCAACTTCCGAATCCAAATTTATCATTAACAAAAAAACTTTAATTTATGACTTCAAAAAAATTTATTATCATTTGCCCACTAATATTAATTTTTTTTTTTTTTAATTTAAACTATTTGTTCAAAACTTGTTATTAAGTAAAGCGTATTATGTATTAAGAGATGATTTGATGATAATTTTAATTAGTCGTACCATTACATAAAGCATGTATCTTATTATTATTAATATTATTATTATTGTTAATATTTTAATTTTATTCTGCTTTGTCAAAAGATTATTCTTGGACAATAAAGCAATATTATTATTATTATTATTATATTTTTTATATATTTATATTTTATAATATTTATTTACAGAATTTTTTAACCAATATTTTTTATTATTTTTAAGATTAAAATTTACGCATTAAAAAAATTGGGTACAATTTTTTTATCTCATTTTACTGGTACTAAAAGAACATTTTTTAATTCAATTTTATTTAAAGTTACTACTTGGTAAATATCATATAAAAATTATTTGCTAAACTGATTTAAAATAATAATGTTGGTTTTGAGAATCTGCTTAGCCGTTTCAGACCAATTTTTAAAAACCGACTTGTTTGTATAATATTCTGGCAAAATTTTAATACTTATACGGCAGAGCCTATTTGTAAAAATAAAAGGGTGCTAAAAGTATAATTTTCTGGAGGGCAGGGCAACCACAGCTTAACGTGTAAGGTACCGTGTATGGCTCCTAAAAACATTTTTAGGCATTTCTAAGGTGTGGATAGATTACACTCCTCTTGTACGTCAGTGGTCAAAAATCTACAAGCTTTAAAAAGAAAAGTATCCTATCTCTCTTAAAAAAAAAAGAAATGGTTTCCCTTAGAGGCAGGCCGCGTGACCAGAGACCAGACAATTTTTACGCTTAAAAGAAATTCCAGTGATAATATTTTACTTAAGTTTTACCCGATATTAATTTCTTGTCTTAAAAGTTATGGGAAAAAAGTTTAAAAATTTAATAACATTTTTTGATTAAATAATAAGTAATTTTTACTTATCTGGATCGATTTTCAATGCTTATCACCTGCGCGAAACAAAAATTAGGTTTCATCGGCAAAAAAAACAGTTTGTGCGGTACCAGTAATTACCGAATGTTCACGCGCGGCGACCAAACAAACTGTCAGGATTATCGGGCATAATTTATCAACGCGTTGTCTAAGCTTCCTGCTAGGAGTACTAAAAGCACGTTTAGGGAGAGTAAGCCAGTTCCGTATTTGGCCATGGCTATTAAATACGCATTCTCGTAAACACACCTGTTTGTTTACTGCGCCAGATTCTGAGATACTTCTAGTCACTGTAAATTTAAATTTGGAGTATTTATGGTAAGTTTACTTTGCGTATATAGGTAAATAAGGTTGCCAATAAGTCGATTTTAAACTCTTACGATGATTACAGGTAAGTATGATAAAGCTTGTAAACCAATAAGCTACATTTTTCCCATTTATTCTTTTCTTTAGTTTGTATGCACGAGCCCAATCATCAATTTATTTTTCCCCCAACCCATTTTATTGGCCAACTTTTTACAACTTAGCACAAAAGTAATTTAAATAACAATCAAAGATTAATGTCTTCCTCTCTCCTTTCACCACGTCACTGCGTTCATTTGTGGGCATTCAGGGAAGTCCTGAGGGGTTTTAGGGACCGCTAAATTTAGTTTAAAAAGCTTAAAGAAGATAAGGCGTTATAAATATCCTCGTTAAGTTAATTCCGCCTCGTTCTATCTCGTCGACTAAAAGAATATTCATTCGAAAATATATGGGCTTGGTTGCCAAAGTTTGCATTACAAAAATCGTTTACCTTTTGCAGTTTATTAAAACCTAATCAATTGAGACAACTTAATTTTTCAAAACCGCCATCATTGAGATGAGGATGTGGTAGGGGAGCCCCAGAGGGGATTTTGTGATTTACTACAGCACGGCAGATTAATATACAGGAGGATACCTTGTACGCGGTTAAGTATCTCTACCAAATATGAGCGCTGTATACAAGGCCGATCGTAAAAAACAAAAATAAATCCAACAGAAATTTTTAGGCGCGTCAAATTAAAATAGGGTTAGTTAACTACATGCTTAAAAGTGTATATTCCATTAATCTTACAATTTGAGAGTAACGTAAAGAAAGCGGCTACAAACTTGAGACATTCTCGAGCGTGGCTTTTTTTTACTTTAAAGAAAATTATTAAAGAATAACAAAAAATATATATTCCTATACGATTGCTAAAAACCTAAATATTAACCTTTTTTTTGACATATTTAAAAATCCATAGCCGCTTCCCCTAGCAATAAAAAGATATACATTATAACAATTTTTTCTTATTAAATTCTAATGCCGCGTTCAGACTTGCAATAATTCTCCAAACATCCGTCCAAACTAACTTACCCGTTTGCGCGCTCCTTAGACTCCAAAAACCAACAAGTTTTAAATCACCGGAAAATCATTCGCCAAGCCTTTAAAACGACGTAAATTCCGTCCACGTCCGCGCTATGTGGCGGGGTATGCATTGTGGGGCGGCGAACTGTTGCAAGTCTGCACGAAACTTAAGTTTTGCAACCCAATAGGTCTCTATGAGGCTTGAGTAAATTCCTGTTTAGCATCGTGGGCTTTCCTATTTTTGCAATAAAGTTATAAAATAGATAAATACCAATAATAAAGAAAGTTACAAATTCGATGCATTAGCATTACTATCTTGGTAACTATAAGAGAAATGTCCATTACATTTTTTTTTGTTAGTGATTATTTTTAAAAACCAATAGAACAAAAACGCTTCGTTTTTTAGCTACCATTATTCTGGTTGGTATTTAAGAAAATTAGGGTAATGATGCTAACTAAAAGCGTCGTAATCAAATAAAAAAATTCTTGAAGAGCATAAAAAGTACTTTTGGAAAACGCTATTGGTTTTTCAAAATAATTACTAACAGGGCCTTTAAAAATCAATTGCATATTCAAATTTTTTGGTTTAAATTCTTTCGGTTGGCTTTAATTTAACCAACTATCTATCTCCCATAATTATCGAGATAGCAATGCTAATGCATCGAATTTGTAATACCGTGTATACAGAATGTTATTAAACAAATAAGAAAAATATAAGAGGGTGAGTCCTTGTTTAAAATAAAGAGTTAAAAAGTAAATGGCTATAGTTTTAATTTTTTAAATGAGACAGTTTTTAGGCTATATTATGTGTTAACACTTTTAGATTTACGACAATTCTAAAAAGTAAAAATATACAGAATGTTTTATTTTGAAATTTTTAGAATCATTTCCGGTTACACCGGAAGTAACTGTCACAGGACTGGCGTAAGTGCCCTACAAGGAAATAAAACTTTTAGGAAGGTTCAAAATTTTTGAAGAGCAACACAAAAAAATGGTCCTCACCCCTTTTTATTGTTTTCTTTTATTTCTGAAAAACTTGATTCCTATTTTTGACCTGAGGAGGGGCATATCATCATTTAATGCCCATATTTACAATTAGGTGTATTTAGGTAAAAACTAAAAAACTATTGGTTACAAAGGATGTGGCATAAAGGGGGGCATGGCCTTCATGCCCCCTCCTTATGACCGCCCCTGCTGGAGAGTAATGAATATGTAAAAACTCTTCTCTTCCCATACCACTTACCAATTTACAGTGCCATTTTAATATTTCTAATACTCCAAAAATTATAGCTCATCTAATAAATTTATTGACCCCCGGTTGTATTTTTTCTGTGTATAAAGCAAATTTTTATTGTCAAATATTACCCTAAACAGCCATGCAGATAATTTTTAGATATTAATAAATCCATTAATTATTAAAAAAACCATAGCTTATTATTTTTTTATAGGGGATAAACAAAGTTTAATATTTTAAGAACTACTTATACATACATAAAACTTCCAACTTTTTAACGTGGGTGCATCATCTAAAAATATTTTTAAAGCAGCCTGTAAACGATCAAATTTTTTGTTAAACAGGTTTGTCAAAAACGAAAGTTTGATTATATGCGACTTTTCTTTAATATATTTGTCAAATATTTTGTTTTTACGTTTAAAAAAAATTAAAAAAGAAGCTATTTGACAAGCATATTTAAAAGTGTGCCGTTGGTGTTTGTTAAATTTCTGCATTTTCTTTTTTATTATTTTAATATTAGTCCAGTTATTTTAGGTTTTATCGGGGGAAAAATTCCTAGTAAGCTGAATTTTTGTATACACTTTTATTATGGCGTTTAAATGAAGATGTGCAAAATCGACATTTATATCGTGCCGGCTAAAAAAGTTATAAAGGTCAAAATGTCACGAAAATAAGTTTTCGCAAATTTCTTGCTTAGGTTAGTAGGGGCATAATTTTTGAAGTAGAGCGCTGGCAAAAGGGACTACATTATGATGATGTACTCGTTTTCTTACCACCATGGAGGTAGAATGCAAGGCTCGTTTTTCTACATGGTAGGCATAATCCATAATTTGCAATAAAAGGTTTTGTGAATATTTTTTTTACGCATTGAAAAATCAAAATAAAAGCTATTATTTTTTTCATATGCACTAATTGTCTATATCCTCAGCTTCAATATCTTCTAGAGTTGCTGACAAAACACCGGGTAAATTAATTTCTATATTTATATAGACATCTTTATCATTTTTATCATTATTTGGCTTTGCGTTTAAGCATGACTGACCACGACATTGTCTACAAACATTAGAGCATCTTAATCCATTTTTTTGCATTTACATTTGCTGTCACAACCTTTTGTACATTTATAAATGATTTTGTTTAGTAGATCATCGGGTGCTGGGGCAATCAAGTTGTTAGTGGCTGTAATATAATATTTTTCAACTCCCAACTCCACTGTTTCGGATCAATTTATCTTTCTACCCGTGTTTGTATTTGATAATAGACTCGATAAATATGCTGTTAAGCTGGTAGAGAAGTAGGTGGTTATAATGGAAATTTTGCAGCTGTACTTTGTCCTGCTAGTATAGTAAAGCTCAGTACCTGTAATTATCTATTAAATAATCTGATTCTGGAGCACCGTATATTGCTAATAGAAAATGTATTTCAGCATTGACAACGGAATCTTGGGCACAATTTTGGAATATTTCTGTAAAATTGTTTAAATCGGGCTTTTTTCCAAATATCTTTAGACTTAATTTTTTTCCTAAAAGTATTAAAGTTGTATAACATCAGGTGATGGCATGTAGAAACACATTATTTTTCTTGCAGTGGGAATACTTGTTAAGGCTCTCAGACGAGTATATTTTTGTTTCAAAATTGTTATTTCCAGTTTTTTCTTTTAATGGATGTAGGTTAATCAAGTATTTGTGTGCGTGCTATCAGAAGTACCAGTAGATCTGTGTCCTAATAGTTTAAACAGCAACTGAAAGTCAATAAATAATACTAAAATTATCGTTGGCAGTCAGCATCATGACGTTATTGTCTTATACCAACTTTTTTGAAATTTTGAATGAGCATTTTGATACATTTTCTTTTGTTAAATTAATTAGATTTTCTTTTCTTGACTTATAGGAACATTTATCGATTTATTAAAGTGTATTTTACAAGATGTAGAAACGCGATTCGTCTAATTTATCGCTTTGATATTTTTACTGGTATCGGAGTAACCGTCAGAAAGGACAGCAGTATTTTGACCGAAATTGTTTAATAATTAATAGTTACATTTGTTAATGATAATACTAATTGTTTAATTTTTTGCCATACAATACGATGCATAAGAAATCCATCATCAATTATGCATTTTGCGTTATTACAATATACTTAATAATTAATTTGCTCCAAGTAGTGATACATAATCAAAAAGTGCTGTTGGATATGGACTTAATTCCTATTGTAAATATTTACAAAGATTTTTCTTATTTTTTCTCTATATAAATTAACTTGTTGAAACACCAAAAATGGATCCATAGCTACCTGGGAGTTTTAAACTTTACGTGATTCTGTATGCTATTGGCTAATAAAATTATTTTTTATTTGGTTCTAATTATAATAGGCATTTATTTTTATAAAAGTATTTTTTATAAGTGTACTACTTTATTTAAAAACATACCTTGGGTAAATATACGTTGACATAATAAATTATTATTATAATGTTTTAAAAAATGCTTTAGAGTAAAACATATTATTTGGTATAGAGATAAATATTAATGCCACCATTATTGCTTTATTCCCTTTTAGTAAATGTGCCTGATGATAGATATCTAGGATTCTGACACCCATTTCAGCATTATAAGCACTATTGGCATATTTAACAAGGTACTTTAGGAACAAATTGAAGCTGCCTGTCATATTCCGCAATCGGAAGTGATTTAACGTGTTTATAGTATGAAGAGTTAGTGACAAAAGTAATGCGATTTACTTTATTTAAATTATTAAAAATAAAAATATCAAACGATATTATCAACAAATATATACTTTTGGATATTTAGGGTAAGTTTTTTTGTGTTTAGTTCAGAGATCTTAGGAACCGCTGCAGTTATAGAGACGATTAAATAGAGAAATAATTAGAGAATAAATTATAGTTTTTAAATCGTAGGTTAAATCATTTTTGTTTTGGTTAGTTAGTAGCTCTTTATAACTTTGCACTTACTGTATACTGTATGAGATACCTTTTTAATATCTTAGTCATCAAAATTCATTGTTATTATAAATAGTTTTATTATTTCTGTTACCACATAAACTAAAAATAACAATACAGAAATAAAATATAAATTGACTTTTAGTTTAATTATTTAAACTTTAATTTAAAGTATAAACAATGCATCGCATCGTTAAAAACAGTTACTATTTTACAACTTTATGTAGTGTACTTAAAAGCAGTACTTTATCTTTATGTTAACGAAAAAAAACATCTATTTTTAACGGTCGTCTAAAATAAATCTTTTTACATTTTATAAGTAGTATATTGTCTAAAATGTAAGAAGTCGTAATCGTTAATAGAGTTTTTTAGGCGATGCTGTAGCCCAGCCCAGCAACCACCAAGTGTCCGAAAATATGATTTTTCTACGAGTTGCACACATTCCACACATTATTCTCTTTCCGATCAAAAAAAAAAACTTTATTTTAGTTTCAAAAAGCATAAATAAAATTTTAACATTGATATTATTTGACCTCGGTATATGACTTTACTCTGGTATCACACTGTTATGTATTGTGGTTTAAAAATTTGCAAACATTACTTATAAATATTAAAAACATAGGAAAAGGTAAACGTCCAAAATATATATATATATATATATATATATATATATATATATATAAATATATATATATAAAATTGTTTTACTATAAAAGTTCATCAGAAGGCTTTATTTAGAAAGATATATTGATAAGAGAATAAAATCGAAGCCGTTCGCGAATTTATTTAAAATTTTATTTTGTTGAAGTTGGTGTGTGACGTACCAAAGTTATATTTTTTAAATGGAACACCCTATATTTTATGACGGTTTTAGATTCTACATAAAAAAATAATTTGAGTTTGCTAGTAGTACCAAGTGTCTAATTTTATTCGTTTTTGTGATATTGGATTTTTTTCAAAATGCAGGGGTGCAATTAAATTAATTTTATTTTACAAACAAAAAACAATATAAACTCCTTAAACTTTAAAATTTGTTACAAGATTAGGAAAAGTCTGCCTTATCATACGTAGGTCATATCGAGATCATAGATTATACAGGGTGATCAAGAAATAATTTCATTTTTTAGAATGACAAATAGCAATATCTCTCTTATTTTAAATGGAGCACCCTGTATTTTTTTACACCACATGATGACAAACCAAATGCTCTTTCAAATGGTGTATAGGTTGCCTATATCTATCTTTTATACTTTTTAAGTAAATTCCGTTTTAACATATTTTTATTCCAAATGTCTATTTAAATGTAAGTAGGCTGGGATATAGCTATGCCTATTTACTAAGCTCGTTATTGCAAAATGTAAACTTGTTGTAAAAAGCACAAAAATTTAAAAAATTGTATTATCTGCCACTATTTTTAAAATTCACAGATAAAAAATTCATTAGTTGCTTATAATGCTACTTCCAATAACACTTATTTCAGTTGAATGTGGTATTGATAAAACTTGTGTTTTTAAACAATCCTAATAACGCCTCTGGTCAGTTATGACGACATTCTGTGACCTATAACTTGTTTCTTCCATTATCCATAATCACTGTGTCAAATTTTTTAAAGCAAGTATTAAGGTTATCAGATGGTTTCTCCTGGAATATTTTTAGGACTAACTCTAGACTAAAGTAAACCATTTTTTCACATCCTACCAGTATTATATCATCTTGTTGTTGTAGAAGAAGGGTTTTTATTTAAAATCATTGAAATTTCTTTTAAACTGACTAAAACACTAGTAATCAATAAATGGTCGTTGTTATTTTCTTAAGAAAAATATTAATGGCTGCTATGTCACAGCCAACTTTAATTTAAATAAACATTTGTACTAAAAATTTGTAAAAACAGATTTTACTAAAAAGCACAAAAGATTGGTATAGGCAACCTATAAACCATTTCAAAGAGTATTTTATTTGTCATCATGTAACGTAAAATAATACAGGGTGTTCCATTTAAAATAAGAGAGATATGGCTATTTGATTTTCTGAAAAATTGAAATTATGTTTTGATCACCCTGTACAATATTTGATCTTGATTTGACCTACGTATGATATGGCAGACTTTTCTAATCTTGTTACACATTTTAAAGTTTAAAGAGTTTAAAGTGTTAAAGTAAAATCAATTTAATTTTACCTCTGCATTTTTCAAAAAAATCAAATATCACAAAAAGAATAAAACTAGACACCTAGTACTAAAAACAAACTTTAGTTATTTTCTTAAGTAGAATCTAAAACCGTCATCATAAAATATAGGGTGTTCCATTTAAAACAATATAACTTTGATACGTCAAACTTTTTTGAGACATCCTGTATAGACTAAAATAATTTTATCCTGTGGTCTTATTCGACCTGTATATGTTCCAGTATTTACTTTTTTAAAAACCCCATGGTTATCCAGCTACAGACCGTGTCGAATATGGTGGGCCACCCTGTATTCTTAAAAGATATAAATGTACTTCATAACTTTATTGCGCAAAATTGTTTTACTATCAAAATTCATCAGAAGGCTTTATTTAAAAAGATTTATTGATAAGAAAATAAAATCGAAGCCGTTCGCAAATTTATTTAAAATTTCAATTACCACGAAGTTGACACTGGCGACTAAAATTAGGAGGTGGCGCATTCGAATTTTTAGTACTTCAAAACTTACATGCACAAAAATTTTTGACCTTTAAAATTCATTAGAGGGCTTCATTTAAAGAGATTTAATGATAAGAAAATAAAATCAAAGCCGTTCGCGAATGGATTTAAAATTTTAGTTACCACAAACTTATGCTCCTTATAATAATATATCTTTCCTAACTTATACCTTAACGTAAGTGGCAAATGCAATAAGCTTTATTGCTTGCACTTCAACAAATTGCTTTTCGCTATTGTACCGTAACACTGACTGCTTTTTACCCACAGTGCATTTTAAATTGAGAAAATTTTCTAAATTGGTTGCCATTGTGGTTCCAAAAAAACCTAATTTTATATAATAGAGCTATATTTTTATAAAAAGAGGTATGATTAAAATTCAAAATTTGTTAGTTGAAAAATACAGATGGATGGAAAGGAATAATTGCTTTTATCCAACACTTACATATAATATCTACATAACTGATCAGATTTTGAGGATATAAAGTGTACTATAAGTCACTCGTGAGCTAAAGTACCCTTTAGCTCACTAGTGAATTATAGACAATACAAAATTTTGTTGCTGGTGTTGACAATGACAAGTAACAAATAATGGATGACGTTTTCAAATTATTTTCGATATTAAAAACGATTTATACGAAAGTGTTGGATAAAATTTTGTATTAGACACGTGAGTTATTACATATAAGTCACTTAAGAAAATTACCTCTCTCGCCCTTCGGGCTCGAGAGTTAAACTTTTCTTGCGTGACTTATATGTAATATAACTCACTTATCTAATAAATAACTATTATTGAAACAAATTCAGTGGTGATAGTAAATCATAGCTAACTTGATTTGCTTTGGAAATACAAAGTGTTTTTTAAAATTTTGTCCATTTGGCCAGTCACTCGTAACTCGCTTGATATTAGAATAAAATGTAAATCAGCATGTTGTTGATATCTCAAAAACCCGAAATAATTGACGTATAGTGTGGTATATATTTTTGGTGTAGAATTTATTACAGTTACAATTAAAATGTGTTCAAATATACAGGGTGAAAACCTACTACACAATAAAAATCTTGTTTTTAAGACACCTTGTATATTAAGTGGTACTGTCAATAAAAAAGTGTATACATATAAATATTATTTATTTTAAGTTTATTTTTGTAACGATAGTCATTGCAAAAGATCATTAATTTAAAATAAATAGGTTACTATAATAGAGTAAAGCTTGTGAGCGGCAGGTCTTTGTTATTTTTAGGAGCTAAAAGTTCGTCAGTGCATGCTCCCATTATAAGTAAAAGCAATTATAGACTATAAAGTTTTACTCTTAGTGGCTTTGGTAGGTACCAGGTACCACAACTAATAAATTTAAACTTTAGTTTCGTTATTTCGTAAGAGCTAAATTTTATATGTTACTTTGGTATCTATAAGAAGATTTTTTCTGGGTCGCCAGATAGTTTTGACAGTTCCAACCCCTTGGCTGACAAACATTTTGGGGTGGCCTAATGATCTAAGGAAGTCCAATATTATTGCTATTTAACAACTAGGGATATCTACGTAGAACTTCATATCGTACCTATATTTTTCCATTGACTTTAATTTTAAATTTATTACACAATTTTGGGTTTCTTTAAAATTAACCACCTTCTATATTTAAAATGCCTTTTAAAAAGCTATAAGAAATACCACATTTCATGTACCTATTTTTTAATAGTTTCGGAAATATGGTTATAATTGGATTTTTTACCAAACACCTTTTATCTTATATAAACGTTGCAAAAACATTTTAAAGAGGATTAGAAAAATACCACATTTGTTATTTTTATCTGGTGTAGTTTTGGAAATATGATCATATAAATCTAGAAAATGGTAGATATACGCATTAAGATTTAAAAGCCTATATTTATGAAATCATTTTAAATCTGGTAAATTTTTAGAGCTCTTTAGGATGTTTTTTTAATGATGATAAAATATACAAAGTGTTTTATTTTAAAAGCCATTTTATTATTGAATTTCTGACGATCTTTATATTTCCGAAACGATGACCAACTAAATATATTAAATGTGGTATTTTTACGGCCTTTAAGGACACTTTTCCATTGGCTATAATGTATGCGTGGTGTTTTATTTAAAAACCCAACTCTTTGTTATAACTTTAAAAATAAAGTAAATGAAAAAATGTAGGTACGCCACTGAATTTAAAAATGTAAACAAAAAACTGTAATTTTTCCATTGACTTTTTTTGTTATAACTAAAGTTGGGTTTTTACATAGAACATCTTGCATTTTTATTACTAATATAGGGGTCTTCTTACAAGCTGTAAAAAATACCACATTTGATATATTAAATTTGTCATAGTTTCGGAAATATAGCCATCGTTTGAGATTCGAAATTAAATGGATTCATAAAATAAAACACCCTGTAATTGTAGACATTTCAAAAGCTTTAAGACCTTATTACATTTAAAATAGTTTTTTTACAGTTTCAGAAATATAAGGTTTCAAATCTTAGTGCATATATGGTCATATTTACAAAACTATAAGAGATAAACTATATTTTCGAAATCAATAAAAACAAAAAATATATAAAACATTGTATTTCCTATAGTTTTTAAGCAGATATTTTAACTGATGATAAAATATACAGGATGTTTCACTAAAAAATCCTACTTTGTGTTATAACTTTAAAATGAAAGTCAATGAAAAAATATAGGTGTGCCACTGAATTCTACGAAAAATCCCTAAAACTTTTCTATCTACATTGTTCAAGTTACAAGTGCCTGGCCAAATTAACAAAATTTGAAAAATATCTTCTAAACGAAACAAGTTATTAATGATTTACTTTTACTACTGAATTTGTTTCGTAAGTTAAAATTGAGACTGCAAATTCAGGTTTTCGCTATACCCTGAAAGGTCAAGGAAAAGGCGCCACTCTGTACGGTAAAACTATTTTATTCAAATATTTACACGCTGCGTTAAAAAAGTTGTTAAATATTTGTTTAAAGATAATATACAGATTGTCCACGGATGGGGTTAACAAATGGACCAAAAATTTTACTTTTAAAAAAAGTAATTTTTCATTAAAATGTTTACTTGTAAAAAAAAGATTACGAATAGAAAATGTTGATTTTGTATACAGGGTTTGCAAAAACTTAGAAAACATGATTTCTCTTGAAGAGTAAACTACCTATATTTTTCATTTTGAAACAAAACATCATTTATAAAGTTTATTTAGAATAGTATTCTGAATAACTTTATTAATTTTACAGGGCTATGAGAAAGATACTTAAAACTAATTTTGCAGTTATTTAAAATTAATTACCTTAAATTCTTTTAATAGAATTACCTAAAAAACTTTAATTATTTGCTTTTTAAACACCTGACTTCGTCAAATTTCTACAAAACACAGTTTTTCAGCTGTAAACGAATGTGATTAAGGCGTTTTCGCCAAATTATGGAGTTTATTACAATTTTGTTTTATTGTGGTTATCAATTACAAACACTATTCTTAATATTATACACAAAATTTACAAACATTATTCCTAATATAATAATATAAGATTTTTGTTATGACATTTTGCTTAAAAATATAAATAAAGGAAGTTTACTCCTGGAGAAAAATCATATTTTTAAGTTTTTGCGAACCCTGTATACCAAATTAACATTTTCTCTTCGTGAATCCTATATTTTTCACATATATAAAAAATGGTTTTTTCCGAAAAATTAAATTTTTGTCCATTGGTCCTCCCATTAACCCCATCCGTGGACAGTCTGTATAATAATTTAATAACAAAATAAAAAAACTATAAAAAAATTACCACTGAACTTTAACTTACCTTGGCAAATAATTTTCCGATTTCTCATATCAATGAGACTAAATATTAATTAAGATCGTGATTTCAAAGCGCCATAACTCCTCGTCTATTTACTTTAATGAATAGTTTCTCTTTGTGTAATACCAAACTCAGAATTTGCCCGAACCTGAGAAGATTATTCATACAATATGTGTTAGAATATGGGAAAATTCAAGCAGATGTAATCCAATTTTGGGCAAAGGACTGGAAAGCAATATGAACACCAATGCTTAATTAATTAAATTATTTAAGGTCTTAAAGTTATACCGGGTCTCCACGAGATTACTTTCCGGTTGCATTTTTATTGTACTTTTTCATCAATACTTACGAAAATTGATAGGGTTCTTATTACTTCTTCATTTAACAAAAAAACATTAGCATCTTTTGATTCTCCACTCTAAACAACCTATCAATAATGAATTTTATGAAAAACTGTTTTATAATAAGAATTATATTTAAAAATAACTAAATTTAAATAATAACTTTGACACCCTGTATTTTGTAAACAATCAACTTTTTGACTAAGGTAAATTCGGTTGGTTAGAACGTCGTATTTTGGTCCAAGGAATTTGTGGTAGCATTTTTTACAGACTTTTTAGAGACACCCTGTATAATATGAAATGTCCAAAAAATTGTAATGATTTATTAAAATTAAAAAAAAAATTATTTATAAAATTGGAAAGTAAAAAATAGCTATATACCAGTACTGTCATGTAAAGTAAAAAAATCAAAATTGTCAATATACAAAGTAAATCACAAATGTTAAGTTTATTTAATAAATTTAAATATAGCCTTGAATATAATTTTTAAGCAATCCTGTATCCATACGTTTTTCTTTAAATACTATATATAAAATAAAATAGTTTTTGTTTTGGTAAACAGACGGGTGCAGGTCGCTAAAAATCAATCTTAGACTAACACGATTAAATTTACTTTAAAATACTGCATTAAGAAATATTAGACAAGTAATAGGGTCCTATTTTAGTCAATAAATTAGGGCAAAAACTAATAATATTTAGTAAGAATCCCTTATTAAAATAGTTTTAAAAATAATAATTTTGTGTTTTTTTGTAAAATGATTATATTACTCTAAATAAGAACTTAAAATTTAATTTAAAAATAATCGTGCATAGAAATATGTACTTAATTATTATTTTGTATCTACGTTAATAAGCTTTAAAACGAATAATAAAAATATTATTGAACAAAAACAATTTTTAAAAAAACGTTCACTTGACTAAGACAATTTTTAAAATGCAGAATCGGCTAATTCAAATAATTCTACATAACCTAGTCAAGTTTCTTATAACTCAGGCAAAAGACATTTTTAGGTACAAGATATTTAATGGTCCAGCCGCCCTTTCTAATATGGATTGTAAAATGTATTATTTGCATGTCTTACAGCCGTATTCACTAATATTTATCAGGTTGATAGCCGTTGACTGTCGGATAAAGTGACGTTAACTTTTATATTTTCAAGGAAAAACTTTAGTGATTTGAGCCCTGTATGTTGTTTTTTTTTTGGATATAAGTTAGTTGCTGCATTTAATATGAAGTTAATAAGTAGTGAATGCCAGATTAAAACAAATATGTATTACCAGAAAAATAAACCTAGCAAACAGATAACTATCAGGTTGACAACTATGAGAATGGTGAATACGGTAGTAAGTGCTTGAATAACTTTGACAAAACAGAAAAAAGATGGGTTAAAAATTTAGAAAGCTGACACCCATTATACTCTGACACTTAGACATTAACCAAATTTAGCACTTACTTACGCTGATATTACCAATAATTTTACATTAGGCTCAAACATAGTTAATTTAATTTAACTTACCCTTCGATAAGCACAACTTTTCTATTACAAAATACAATACTAAGCTACTTGATTTTCATCTATTTAAACTACCACTGTCTTAATTTACCAAATTTAATCGTAATAAGATAAACCCAAATATGCCTAGCTAGAACAAGCTCACGCTTAATTACTTTATTAACAATTAGGTTTTGATTAATCAGAACAAACAATTTTAATAATAACTTTTAAAATGTATCTAATGTGAGCTACATTAGTCTAATTTTAACTTACCCAATATTATACCTGAAGCAATTTTTTACTAATCTTCTTTTAATCCCTATATTTTTAGCCAAAACTGTTTTTAGTAAACTTACTACTGACTTAATTTTATACTTGCCAGTGTACAGGGTGTAGCTCGCTTTAGATGAGAGAAAAATGTAAATAAAAAGTTTTAAGGATTTTTACGCAGAATTCCGTAGCGTACCTATATTTTTTATTAACTATTATTTTAAATTTTTAATACAAACTTTGGGTTTTTAAATAAAACACCTTTTATATTTTATCACCAGTTGAAAGGTCTTCTTAAAAGCTATAAGAAATACCACAATTCA
This sequence comes from Listronotus bonariensis, assembly GCA_014170235.1. Taxonomy (NCBI): domain Eukaryota; kingdom Metazoa; phylum Arthropoda; class Insecta; order Coleoptera; family Curculionidae; genus Listronotus; species Listronotus bonariensis. The sequence goes on along the minus strand of JACEGR010000338.1, from coordinate 157,436 downwards.
TTTATGTATTTTTAATAGTTTCGAATATATGGCTATCATTAGAATTTTTAACGAAACACCCTTTATATTATATTATTATTGCAAAAACATTTTAAAGAGGTTTAACAAAATACTACATTTCTTATTTTTATCCGGTAAAGTTTTGGAAATATGACCATATAAATCTAAAAATGGTAGATATATACGCATTAAGATTTACAACCTAATTTTTTGAAATCATTTCAAATGTGCTATATTTTTAAAGGTCTTTAAAATGTCTTTGTAATAATAATAAAATAAACAGAGTGTTTTATTTTAAAAGCCATTTATTATCGAATTTCTGACGATGGTTATATTTTTGAAACCATGGCAAATTAAATTACATAATAAATGTGGTACGGTCTTTAAAGACACTTTTTTATTGGAAATAAAATATTCATGCTGTTTCATTAAAAACCAAACTTTGCGTTATAACTTTAAAAAAGTAAATGGAAAAAATATAGGTATGCCACTAAATTTTACGTAAAAATCCCTAAAATATTTTATTTTACATTTTTTTACATCTCTAATATCAAGCGAGTTACAAGTGCCTGCCAAATTGACCAAAATGTAAAAAACACTTTGTGTCCCCAAAACCAATCAAGTTAGCCATGATTTACTATTACTATTGGGTTTGTTTTAAAAATTAAAATCGCTATTGCTACGTCAAATTTGTTCGATCTCTTTTAGTTTCGCTAAACCCTTCAAAGACACCCTGTACAATTAGTGTTTTTTTAATTTTTGCTTTTAATTTTTTTCAATATTACCTTTAATACAGGGTGATACTTAACTTATACGCAAAATACTGGAAATTATTGTTAAGAATAACAATGACAAATAATAAAAAAAAATAGTAAAATATTTTTAGTTAGTGAGGTGATTAATTATTTTAAATCAAATAAAATAACCTAAATTATAGAGACAGATGTTAATGTGAAAATATTTTTGTTTTAAAAATACTTTAGATAGTTTTAACACTAACCAGAACTGACCATAACGAAAAACATTTACCAAACTTTTTTTATAATTTGTGGTCATTGTTTTTCCTTAGCAATACATTTTCGTGTTTATGCGTATAAGTTAAGAATCACCCTGTATATAAGAAGTTTTGAATTATATTAGTAGTGGCAACATTATCCAATCTATTAAAAACGATAATAAATAAATTAAGGTATGCAGTGTTACAAGAGAACAAATAAACCAAACATTTTTAAATTTTAAATCCGCATTTTGTAAAAACTAGTTGCATGGTCTAAAACTAAATAAATCCAAAATTGAACTTTAATCAAAATTATAGAGGGCAAGTTATAATTATATTTTCAAATAATGTAGAGTTGAATTTAATGTCAAAATTTAAAGTATAAGCATTTAAATAAAAATATTTTACCATTTTTAACATAACGCATTAAAACCTGATTACTGGATTAGAAGAGGAAATTTTAAATAAAATTAAAATAAATTAAAGATTTTGGTAAAATTCTCTTTGTTGCGTCAATAATTTAAGTGTTAATGTAAAACATATAAAATATTGACAAGAATAGTATTTTTTTAAAGCTATAAGTTTTAGTTTTGACATAAAATTTAATTCTATACAACATACCTATAAAATTTTGGTCTATTTTTAAAAATTAAAGAAATTTATTTTTGGCATTTTTATATTTTTACTTGTAACTCGCCCTGTAATATACCAATAGAAGTAAAAATTTGTATTTCTTAGTTTTAGACCATAAGACCAGTTTTCTAAAATGGCGATTAATTTTAGAAATGTTTAGTAAATTTGTCCTTTTGTAACACCTACCGTGAGACACACTGTATAAGCCCAAATTTGTTACAGTTGTTAAATTAAAAAAAATATATTATAGTAAATGGGTAAAAATAAATAATATACATTAAAACAATGCTAAAAAAATATATTATATTATATTATTTGTACTTCTGGACGATTTCTTTACTGTAATAAAAAAATCTATTTTGGTTGACATGTTAAGATAAAAGCTAATTATATTTCGTTGGATTATGCATGCAATTAAAAGAAAACAACTTATGTTTTTATAAAAATTTACAGAAAAATAGCTCAGAAATACGCCCTTAAATTTTCTTACCGCCATTAGGATATATATGTTTTAAACTGTTACAGTTGTTAAAATAAAAAAATTAAAAAGTTAATGAGTAAAAATAAATATTATACAAAATTTAAAAAAAAACATAATATTATTATCTGTACACCTTGGACGATTTTAAACTGTATAAGAAAAATTTATTTAGTTTTACGTGTTAAGATAAATGCTAATTATATCTCGTTGGATTATGCATACAATTAAAAAAACAAATCATAGATTCTAGTATGGTGCGTGGTATTGGGTATTCGCGCATTTAGTTCTGACGTCACGACGCAGGCAAGGAATTCAAACAATAGATTTTTATTATGGGAATTCGTGATGAAAGGTAAAATAACGCGATTTATGTAAGTTTTTGTGTGTTTTAAAGTGTTTGTGACTAGTCTTAGTCATTTGTGGCACTGTGACTCTAAATTTTCATGATTATTTGTGATATTTATTCACCTAAGTATAATTTTTACGAATTCTATTCCATGATATTAATGCTAAAGGGTTCCTCGTAATCCATTTTGATAAAACTAATATATCATATCTTAAATAGTGCCACTAATGTAACAAAAATGAAAAATAAAGTATATTTTCCATGGAAACCTTTGTTTGTTTTATGAAGAGGCGAGGGCGTAGGGGTTTGTTTGGATTTCATTTAAAGCCTTAAAAACATACCTCTATAGTCAGCCTTTTGGCAGTGTGAAAAACGCATGAGAAAGAAATATGACAAGAGTATAATGTATCGCTTTTGGTCCTGCTGACCCCTATGATTATGCAGAGCTAAAGTTTATTGCTTTTTAAGCATGCGATTGTTTGCACAGCTAAGCGGCAAGACTGCCTCTGATAAGTATGTTTTTGGGGGTAAAAAACGTCAACGTCGTGTGACGTCACACTAAATTCTATGTACAATTTTCTTTTTGCAAATTAAAAAAATTTAAAATTTTATTATACCAAGTTTCATACATTTTTACCAGTTTTACTACAATTTGGTTAGTAAAAAAATGTTATCTGCTGAACAATAAAAAAATAATCAAAATAAATTAAACTAATCAGTAATAAAATATAAATTGTCATATATTTCACATAAGTTAGTAAAATTGTTTCATGCAGCTTTTTAGAGTATTACAAATTAAATAAAATAGATAAGTTAATTTAATATTTATTTTTAAACTTTTAAATAGATAAGTAAACCAAAAACACAAGTATGATTAACCATAAAAAGACATAATAAATTGTTTGTATTCTGGTGTAAGTAGTTTGCTTTTCAACAATATAAAACATATCAAAGGACTATACTTTACTGAAAAATAAAATTGTACGTCGAGTTTGTCCGTATGTACAAAACTTTCTTAGAAAACTATTTCAGAGAGTGGTTTATATTTCCACCGAAATAAAACAATATTTTCCTTGGAGACATAAATAAAATGCCATGATCAGAAAAGACTCTTGGGTTAACTGAAATGTAGAATATACGCTGTGTATAAGGCTTTAAGAAAGACATGGTAACCGGAATGTGCTTAAATCTGTATGTAAACTTGAACCTTCTGTCATGCAATAAAAATAAAATAATATTTAAAAAATGTGGAAACCAATATTATTAGTATAGAAAATAAAGTACTAAAAGGGCAAAAGTTCGGAATTTTAGGACATACAAACTGTTCTAATGCTGCAACCAAAAATGTATTTAAGAAATTCTTTCTTCAAGACGCCTTTTGAAAAGTTTAATAACTTGTAAATAAGAGTAACCACTGGTCTAAGTCGGTTACTCGGGTTCTTTCAAGGTTGCTGATCACGATTATTAGTTCTGACTATTATTTGCCAAGCTATTAAATTTTTTAAGGGCATCTCAAAAAACAAAAATTTTGGTACATTTTTTTTCTGTTGCCATGCAACTTTCGGTTTGTATAAGGTAAAAAAAAACAAATTTTTGAAAGCAAATGCAAAAACCGCATTCCGGTCCGTCCCGTCCTAAAAAATCTGAACTTTGGTGCTTTATTGCCTCGACTATGTAGCTTTAAAAGCACATTAAAACAAAACAAGATTTAAATTATAAAGAAAACTGTATCATATAGAACTTTAACGTTCTTTATAAAAACATAGGTATTTATTTTATTAACGACCATGTACGTAATATGTAATGCCGATGTTTTAAAGTACCACTTTTTATATTTTATTCTTTGACTTACGTAGTATACCAACCTCCTTAAAAGTTTTATTATTATATGGATATACACCCCGAGAAAAATCCTTTTCTCTCAACAGTAGAGGAGAAGGTCCAAATATAGGCAATGTGTGGGTCCATGGCCTATAAATAAACTTGCACAATACTTGGCGCCATTGCTGAATGAAAAGCTATACTTTCTGGTATCCCCCTATACTTACTTTTTTTTTGTTTTCGCACTGAAAACCAGTGGGTATAGAAAAGCAAAACTCTTGTTAAATTAAAGTTAACGCCATACATTTTTCGAGTAAAAACTAATTGTCAGTTTGTGCCATAACTACGCATTGCTTTAAAGTCAAAATTTGCAGGGCTTCTGCACACTGATTACCCTAAATGACAATAAACCTATTTTTATAAACCTTAAAACATAATTGTAAATACCATAGTTTATGTTTGAAATATTAATTAAAATGTGAGCATATTTGATCTATGTTAGGATTTTTTCTTGATAGAAAAAAATGCCTCAAACAACAGAAAAACATAATGTCTGTTTTGTGATAATGTCAAAGGCTACATATGGGTGCGATGCGTAATGTGCAACATTTGGAAGCACGAAGCCAGTGCGGACACTGAGCGCGGCATATATATTTATTTGCGATTATTGTAAATATTTTTCTTTGTTATATAGAAAAAATTAAACCGACAAAAAAATAATAAAACTCAATTAAAAAAAAATAATAATAAAAAAAGTAGGGTAATAACTTATGGATTTAAAGTATAACAAACTTTTGTTTTTAGTTATTAACATCGAGTAGTTAAGCACATATGTTATTACCCGACTACTTTTGTGTTAAATGTTTTAAAACTATTTTTACTCTGAAGTGAGTTTTATTAACTCTTGAAAATCGGATAAATTAAAAAAAACTGATTGTTTTTGCTTTTTAGTATAATAATATTACCAATAGATGTAATTGTTAAACATACAATAAAAAACACTACTGGTACCTCTTTTAGTTTGATAAAAACACAATCATAAAAAATAGAATAACTACTGGTTTTTAAAAATGGCAGTTTATGTATTGTAAATTGTTTAGTGCCTTTTATTTTGCGATATGAAAACAGTCACTTAGTTCTGTTGGTAACATCGTTCGAGTGCTGCAACTGGCCAATGATGACCGAATAAACGAGACGGCCATATTGAAAAATATATATGCGTGACTAGTGACAATGTTACCAAGAGTAGTAGTTGCTAGTAAAAAAAATTAACTTTAAATTTTCCGTTGTTTTATTTTAAACTTAGATACAAAGTAGATATTCTAGTTCTTTTATGAGGATTATTGATTTTGAATTCGCCCCTGATCTTTATTATCTGATCATATACCACGATAGAGGAAGGTTTGCCCGCACTAACAACGTACGACAGAGAAAAAAATTGGCCTAGTACCTTTCTTTCTTGCGATCCTGACTTAGTTTTTGTTATGGGACAACCGGAGAAAAGCACTCTTTTAAATTACAAAAGTTTTTTTTATCGCTCTTAGAGCTAGCAGTTTGGTCCTGCAGAAAGGTAAGATACGAAGAGAAAGGTTATAAAGGAACACTAATAACATAGGCAGAAGAAATTCTTTCTACCGATATTGCCGTTGACTCAGGTGGTGAATATATTTCAGGTGACCATGTCGAAAAATTAAGATTAGAAATGGAAGATGTGAAAAAAGTGCATGCAAATAAAGAAAAAGGGTAAACACGTTAAAAGAACCAAATAAATCTAATTACTTTTATGGAAAAGAATCATTTCAAATGGTTAAGAGAGTCGCCAACCAGTAAGAACTACTTTACAGCAATATGAGTATTAGCCGTAAAGTATGAATATGTATTGAACGTGGAATTCAAATAAAGAAAGGACATAATGTTAAAAGAATTAACTGTAAAAATTAAAAACTGCAGAGGATATCCTTTAAATAAAGCCTATCTCACTTTTGTTGTATATGCCAAATTCCCATTTGAATTTAATGCACAAGGGAAGTCTGTAGGTACTGCATAACATTAAAATTTTCGGGTTGCCAACCCTTCGCACGTTTTTGCAGAATTTTATTTTATTTGTTTTTATTATGTATTTTAGTTTTATACAGTGTGTCCACGGGTGGACTTCATTATACCTGTAAATTTTTTATTTTTTTATTTCGAAGTAAGAGTAGGTAATTCTTAATAAAAATGTTTTCTTTGTCTGAAATGCTAAAAGCTATAATAAAATTTTAAAGAAGGATATACAGGGTGGCTTAAAATTGCAAAAATGTTACCCGAAAAATTAAAAAATTAGAAAAATATATTTTTCAGACTACCTAATTAAAAAGCGTAAAAAAAGAAATCAAGAGTCTATAGTACATATTTTTGTCATTAGTTAGGGTTCCTTAAAAAAATTAAGGTTTATGTTACAATTTTTTTTGAGTAAAAGCGTTTATAATGAATAACCCTTTAATTTACAAGAGGACTTAAAATAACAAAAATGATATTTTGGAAAATGGAAAAAATGGATATTGTGAACACCTAGTATAAAAAGTATACATTTTGGGAATTTTAAAAATATACATTTTTGGGAAATTTAAATTTTAATTGGGTTACTTAACATTGGGAAATTTGGTACATAAAACAATACGTGAGGTGTCAAGGTTTAAAAAGTATAAATCAAACAATTTTCTAGGTTACTCTTATAATAATAAAACAAAAACATTAAACAAGCTGAGTCGCCTAGAAATGCAAAACAAACACTGGAAAATTTGATTTAAAGAAGAGAGAAAGAAATTAAAAGGGGATTGTTTATCAGAGAAGAGGTAGTTAGTAAAGTCAAGCATAAAGTTAAAGTTTGATTTAGCCCTGTACGGGCTATCCCTAGGGATATGCCCGTACTAAATTTAGTTAGTCAAATAAGTTAAGTTGGTATTTAAAAATGCAAAGTTAGTTTTGATGGTCCACCGGTCTCATTGTCCCAAGAAGATAGTTCCATATGGTACATTTGCCCAAGTGACGTCAAGTAGACCCTATATATATTTAAAATTCTATACGTCCCATATGGTGGAGGCGCCCCTGTTCCCGGTGACCTTTGTGAAACGATAGGAAAAGTCGCTCATGGTACGCCCTTCCTACCCCTCAGTGTATTATTGGAAGAAAATGCCATATATATGGTAAAGGCGTCCCATTCCCCAAAGAAGAAATGTGTGTGAAATGACGAAGATGGGGAAAAATATGTTGCGTAGCGTAGCTGCAAAGAGGTAGCAGCGTAGCTACAAGAAAAGGAAGATAAGGTATATCTTCAGTTTTGAAATATGGCTAAATGGTGTTAGCCAGAGTTGTTAAAGAAGAATATTTATTTGCGTTGAAGTTATTGTGTTACGTCGTGAAGACGGAGTTTAGAAGCAGCATGAGGCTGCATTAGCACTGGAAGCTGCAGCTCTAGTATGGGAAGAGCTCTGAAGTATGGTCTTAAATTGTGGGGTACAAGACAGTTAAGCGGCCCTGAGAAAGCTCAGGATATGGGGAAATTGGGATGAAGCTGCAGTAACCTGATGTGGAAGAAGAAAATGGGAATGAAAGGCAGACAATGGTACGTGGAGAAGTACGGGACAAATGGCCAATGGAACGCACCATCAAGGACATGGACAGGGAGGCAAGGTGGACCGGTACAGTTCGACAAAGGAAGGACAATCTAGGACAGTATGTTATTTGTAATCGAATGTTGTGTGATGTGTTTAGGTAAATCTTTGATATTTGTTTAATTAATTGTATTTTTTTGGTGTTTATTTACTAGAAAAAAAAATTTTTTTATATTATTAATGATTTAATATGCAGAGAAAAGTAGCCTAAAAGTAAAAGTTAATAATAACTCTTTTTTAACCCACCGTATATGTAATATTAAGTTATAAAAGGGTCATTGTTTTGATGATATACAATATACGGAAAAAGGTCAAGACCATTTCTAATAATGCTGAGCTTGCTAGTTTCAAATAAACATTTTTTATTTACCAAGTCAGTAATGTGTGTGGTAATTTTGCTAATTTTTTTAAAGGGTTCAAAGTAAATTTGGCTCATTTCTAATAGCGTTGTGGGTCCAACGCTTTCAGGGAAAGGGCATATGTGAACACCTAGTATAAAAAAGTATACATTTTGGGAATTTTAAAAATATACATTTTTGCGAAATTCAAATTTTAATTGGGTTACTTAACATTGGGAAATTTGGTACATAAAACAATACGTGAGGTGTCAAGGTTTAAAAAGTATAAATCAAACAATTTTCTAGGTTACTCTTATAATAATAAAACAAAAACATTAAACAAGCTGAGTCGCCTAGAAATGCAAAACAAACACTGGAAAATTTGATATTTAAAGAAGAGAGAAAGAAATTAAAAGGGGATTGTTTATCAGAGAAGAGGTAGTTAGTAAAGTCAAGCATAAAGTTAAAGTTTGAGTTAAGCCCCGTACTAAATTTAGTTAGTCAAATAAGTTAAGTTGGTATTTAAAAATGCAAAGTTAGTTTTGATGGTCCACCGGTCCCATTGTCCCAAGAAGATAGTTCCATATGGTACATTTGCCCAGTGACGTAAGGTGACCCTGTATATAATTTCAAAATGTCAACGTCACAATATAAATATTTTTACTTTTTATATAGCGTAAAAAAGTAATGAGCCTCTTAAATTTTTGTTAAATAAATCGTTACTTTTGTGTTACTACTTACATACACGTTAACTTTACTTGATATTGTATGCATATAGAAAGTAAAATCAATTATTAAAAAACATTTATATTAGTTGACTCCTAATTGTTTTAGGTCATGATAAAAAATGTGTTTAACTTTTTTATTTACTTTTTATGCCTTTTAATTAAGCATTTTCAAATGTACGTTTTTTTTTAACTTTTTAAAATAACATTTTTGCGATTTTTAAGCATCCTTTAAGCATTTTAGACGGAGCAAAAAATTTTATGAAGTAACTGTGTTTTTTCAAAATATTAAAAATAAAAAAATACATCTCTTTATTTTTTCTTTATTAATAACACCGAGTATATAAGTATGTCACCAAAAACAAAAACTGTTATGTTTCTATTCCATAACAGTTATTTTTTTATTATTAAACCATTGACTTGTTTATAATAAACGTTAAAAATGGTTGTAAATTATTATATTAGAGATATCATAATATATATATATATATATATATTTCTTTGCTTATTTTAGATATAGTTTTAAACATAGGGACCAATTTGACCACACGGGTTGGGTTAAATTTAAAAATAATATTTAAATGTAATAAATTGTGTTGCTAAACTTGAATATTCCGAATTTTAGTATAAAATCATCATAAACGAAACTACTTTAGTAACTTTCCTTTGGCGGCATTAATCAAAACTTTTACAATACTAAATCTCTAAAATGCTATACTTTTTATTAAAATCTCGGTACAGGTAAAACTGTCAATAAAACTTCCTTTTGCAAATTTTATATTTCTGGCATTGAGAGTTCGCTGAAAAAGTTTTAATTTTTATTTCGGTCTTTTTAGTTGAAACTTCGAATTCAGTTCAATTCGACTGAAGTTTTTCAATTTTATATAAATGCGCCGAACAGGTTCGTCTTACTGTGTATAGATTTAACTCGTAGAATTTTCCTTTAAGAGCTACTCGTATAAGAAAAATATAAAGCAAAGCAATTTGGTCCATTTTCGAGAAGTTGCAGTAGTAAAAAAATCAGTTTTTAAAGAAAAAGCATAACAAATACGAGTATCAATTTATAAACAATTCCTTACAGATATATATATATATATATATATATATATATATATATATATATATATATATATATATATATATATATATATATATTGTGACGTTGACATTTTGAAATACTACTTGACGTCACTGGGCAAATGTACCATATGGAACTATCTATTGGGACCATGAGACCGGTGGACCATCAACACTAACTTTACATTTTTTAAAAACCAACTTATTTGATTAACTAAATTTAGTACGGGCATATCCCTAGGGATAGCCCGTACGGGGCTGAACTTAAACTTTAACTTTTACTTGACTTTACTACCTGCTTGGTATCTGATAAACAATCAATCCCCGTCTTAAAATTTTGTTCTCTTTAAATATTAAATTTTTCAGTATTTGTTTTGCATTTCTAGGCTACTCGCTTGTTTAATGTTTTTGTTTTATTATTATAAGAGTGACCTAGAAAATTGTTTGATTCATACTTTTTAAACCTTGACACTTCACGTATTGTTTTATGTACCAAATTTCCCAATGTTAAGTAACCCAATTATATTTAAATTTCCCAAAAATGTATATTTTTAAAATTCCCAAAATGTATACCTTTTTTATACTAGGTGTTCACATATGCCCCTTCCCTGAAAGCGTTGGACCCACAACGCTATTAGAAATGCGCCAAATTTACTTTTAACCCCTTTAAAAAAAATTAGCAATATTACCAAAATCGATAGTTCCATATAGCTTACAAATATTTAAAAATCTAACAATATTTTACCTATTAGTAAATTACCGTAAATAACCTTAACTTTTCGAAGTTTTTAAAAATATGAAAAAAGTTTTATCTAAAATTTTTTTCAATAAGTGTAAACAAAAAAAATGAACAAATAGCCTTTAATCCAAAAAATAATTAATTGACTTGACTTTTTTTCTAAGAAATAAAAGATTTGTCATTGATCAAAAGAAAAAGTTAAATTTTTTCCATTGTTAACTGAATAATTTCTAAATTTGGGATTTTCTCCAAGTAGTTTTATTTAAATATAGTTGTAACGGTTAAGATTATTTTTTAGAGAAAAGTGGCCTAAATTCTATACCCCCTATATAAAACACTTTAAATACATAGTATTATTCCTCATTAATTTTATGTACTAAACAAAAACACCCGACTTGATAAACAAAATATGATTCTTTAAAACTAGCTAGCTCAGCATTATTAGAAATTGTTACAACCTTGACCGTAAATTGTATTTCATTAAAACAATGACCCTTTCACAACTTAATATTACATATACGGTGGGTTAAAAAAGAGTTATTATCAAAGTTTACTTTTAGGTTACTTTTCTCTGCATATTAAATCATTATTTTTATCAATATAATAATAGACAATAATTAAACAACAAAAAAAAAAATACCATTAATTAAAAAATATTACAGATTTACCTAAACACTTTACAAATACCATAATGTTCTAGATTGTCCATCTTTTGTTGAATTGTACTGTGTCCACCTTGCCTCCCTGTCCATGTCCTTGATGGTGCGTTCCATTGGCCTTTTGTCCCGTACTTCTCCACGTACCATTGTCTGCCTTTCATTCCCATTTTCTTCTTCCACATCAGGTTACTGCAACTTCATGCCAATTTCCCCATATCCTGAGCTTTCTCAGGGCCGCTTAACTGTCTTGTACCCCACAATTCAAGACCATATTTCAGAGCTCTTCCCCATACTAGAGCTGCGGCTTCCAGTGCTTAATGCAGCCTCATGCTGCTTCTGAACTCCGTCTTCACGACGTACCATACAACTTCGACACAAATAAATATATTTCCATATTCTTCTTTGTCACCTCTGGCTAACACCATTTAGCCATATTTGAAAACTGAAGATATACCTTATCTTCCTTTTCTTGTAGCTACGCTGCTACCTCCTTGCAGCTACGCTACGCAACATATTTTTCCCCATCTTCGTCCTTTCACACACATTTCTTCTCCGGGGAACGGGACGCCTTTACCATATATATGGTATTTTCTTCCACAAATAAACTGAGGGGTAGGAAGGGCGTACCATAAGCGACTTTTCCTATCGCTTCACAAAGGGCACTGGAACTGGGGCGGGCACAGCTTACCATAACCGACGTTTCACAAAGGTCACTGGGAACGGGGGCGCCTCCACCATATGTGACGTTTAACTTTTGGAATTCTTATAAATAGGGGCCACTTTAATGTACCCGGCGCCTCCACCATATGTGACGTTGACATTTTGAAATACTACTTGACGTCACTGGGCAAATGTACCATATGGAACTATCTATTGGGACCATGAGACCGGTGGACCATCAACACTAACTTTACATTTTTAAAAACCAACTTATTTGATTAACTAAATTTAGTACGGGCATATCCCTAGGGATAGCCCGTACGGGGCTGAACTTAAACTTTAACTTTTTACTTGACTTTACTACCTGCTTGGTATCTGATAAACAATCAATCCCCGTCTTAAAATTTTGTTCTCTTTAAATATTAAATTTTTCAGTATTTGTTTTGCATTTCTAGGCTACTCGCTTGTTTAATGTTTTTGTTTTATTATTATAAGAGTGACCTAGAAAATTGTTTGATTCATACTTTTTAAACCTTGACACTTCACGTATTGTTTTATGTACCAAATTTCCCAATGTTAAGTAACCCAATTATATTTAAATTTCCCAAAAATGTATATTTTTAAAATTCCCAAAATGTATACCTTTTTTATACTAGGTGTTCACAATATATATATATATATATATAAATATATATATACATTAATAAAGGTAAAGTTCTTTGGGCATATGGCTCATCAATGACTGAGCCATATGCCCAAAGAACTTTACCTTTATTAATGTATTTATATCAAGGGTCAAGAACCATTCACTTTTATATTATATATATATATATATATATATATATATATATATATATATATATAAATAGATATATATATATGTATATATCGCGATTTTAATAAAAAGTATATCATTTTCGAGATTTAGTATTGTAAAAGTTTTGATTAATGCCGACAAAGAAAGTTAGTAGTAGTTTTGCTTATGATAATTTTATACAAAAATTCGGAATTTTTAAGTTAAGCAACACAACTTATTACATTTAAATATTATTTTTAACAAACCTAACCCGTCACCAAAGATGTGAAAATGTATTAACGCCATAACAGACGTGTGGTCAAATTGATCCCTATGTTTAAATGTATATCTAAAATAAGCAAAGAAATCTATATTATGATATCTCTAATATGATAATTTAAAACCATTTTTAAAGTTTAATATAAACAAGTCAATGGTTTAATGGTTTAATAATTAAAAAAAACTAACTGTTATGGAATAGAAACATAAGTTAGATACAATATTTGGTTTTTAACATACTTATATACTCGGTGTTATTGATAAAAGAAAAAATAAAGAGATGTATTTTTTTATTTTAATATTTCGAAAAAAAACATCTTCTTCATAAAAATGTTTGCCTTGTCTGAAATGCCAAAACCTATAATTTAAACTGCATTATATTATACAGGGTGCTTAAAAATCGCAAAAATGTTATTTTAAAAGGTTAAAAGAAAAAACATACATTTGAAAATGCTTAATTAATAGGCATAAATAGTTAATAAAAAACTAGGTGTCAAGTAATATAAATGTTTTTTTTTAATAATTGATTTTACTTTCTATATGCATACAATATCAAGTAAAGTTTACGTGTATGTAAGTAGTAACACAAAAGTAACGATTTATTCAACAAAAATTTAAGAGGCATATTACTTTTTTTACGCTAAGTATATAAAAAGTAGTTAAAAAATATTTATATTTATATCCATAGCACCGTAATCCTCTCCTTTAAATAAAGCAAAAACCCATCTCACTTTTGTTGTATATGCCAACATTTGAATTTAATGTATATATATATATATAAATATATATATATTCACAAAATTTGTGTAATACTATCGAGACTGAAAATGAACGCAAAATCAGAACATCAAATAATAAAATCATTTTCGATTGATACAAAAGCCGACTGCATCTGATAGATTTATAAACTGTCGCTCTAGTCACCCTAAAAATCAAGAATATAATACTGTCATTGCAATAAAAACAGGGTTACACACATAAGTAAGGGTAGTTTAATCAAAAATAATTTTAAAAACCTATTCGGCATTTTCGTCAACAATGGCTATCCAAAACATATCTTAAAAAACGAATTTATAATTCAAACTTTTATGATGGACCAACAGAGCAGCCTTATGAAAAACAAATAAGATATAAGAAACTTTCTTTTATAAGCAACTTAACCCACTCAATTGGATCTCTCTTTAAGGACTTTAAACACATAAAAATTGCAAAGTACAATATGTTAAAAAACGATAACCTTTTTTGTAAAGTTAAAGATAAAACTTCTTATTTGTACAGTAATTATGTTATTTATCAGACTTCTTGCTTGGAGTGTCAGGGCTGTTATATAGGTCAAACATCGCAGTGGCTCAAACAGCGAATTACACAGCACAAAAGTGATTGTCGCCTAGGCAAAAACACATCCGCTGCTGTCGATCACCATTTAAAAACTAATCATAATTTTGATTATAATAATGGTAAAATTTTAGACAACCAAACCAAGAGAAAATAAAAAAACCGTATGTAAAAATTGATTTATTATAATGTACTGTATATATTTTTTTGTTTTGTTTTGAAAAAAATAGGTATTTACGTGTTTTTCTGTTTTTTTAGTGAGTATGTCTGTACTATTTTTAATGCCTTTTTAATTTTTTAACTACTATAACTTTATTATGTATATTCTTTTTAATGTGTATTTTCTTTGTCGTTGTTTGTAGTTTCCTTCCTCCTGAGGAAGCTCTTAGGCAATGGCGAAATATAGAGGTATTTAGAAAAAAAGGTTCTTTTAATTTCTTCTTTAATTTAATAAATAATTAATAATGGGAAATCAAAAAAATCAAGTAACCAAACATTATTCATAAAAAAATTTATGATGGTCCTTTGCCAGACAGGCCATAGATAATGCCATGTACATTTTGATAATTTAAATACTGACTCCTTTATTGATTTAACAACAAAATTATATTAGATTATTTTCAAGATGTTATAAGAACAAAATTTCGGTATTGTATAATAACGTAAATAGTATTTAAGAAAAACAATTTGTAAATTTTAAAAAAGTGACAAGACATTTTATTCATTAATGGTAGATTTATTGCGAAAATATCAGTTATGGAACGATTTTACATAGCGTTTTTCATAATAGCTTTTACTTCCTTTGTTAGAACACAACGAAATTTATTGTGTGAGCGTATCTTATTATTGTCTTTAGAACAGCCCATTACAATTTTGTTGTAAAATAAACAAGGGAGCCAATATTTGAAAGTGTTATTATTTACATGGAATTTCCTATGGGCTGGCGAGGCACCACGCAGTATACAAGAATGCATTTATTTGTATAATGTAAATAATAACTTTGATAAATTTTTGTACAGACTGTCCACAAATGTGGTTTATAGAGAATAGGTAAATAAAAATTACATTTTTCGTAAAAATTTATTAAGAATGGCATTTTTATTAAATTATTAAGTTATTAAGTTTATTATTTATTAAGAGTATTAAAAGTTTAGAAAAAATTATTTTTAAGCCATCAAAAATGGATTCTTTTAATTTTTTATAATAAAATAACCCTAAAAACTCTTATAATTTGCTTTTTGACACCTAATTTCTCAAAATTTTTACGCAACATAATTATTTATCTGTAAGCAAATGTAATAAGGGCATTGTTGCCAAATAGTAAAGTTTAATTAAATTTTGTGTTTTTAGTTTTATCGATTACAAACTTTATTCCAAATAAATTTTCTATATTGCTTAAAAATAAGAAATGAATTAGGTTTATTCTTGGAAAAAATCATGTTTCTTAAATTTTGGCAAACTCTGTATACAAAGACAACATTTTCTCTTCGTAAATCATATTTCCTTACAAGCAAAACATTTTTTAAATAATGACTTGTTTCGAAAAATAAAATTTTTGGTTTATGTGTGCTTTTGTAAACTCCATTCCTGGACAGTCTGTACATAGTTTATCCTAATAAGTTTTGGTTTTTGTGAAATGTAGGACCAGTTCTTTAGTATTAAACGTTACCTGATACGGTTTTTTAATTAAAAACAGACTTTTACTCTGTAAAAAAGTTATTGATTTTTCGGTAAAAAAGATTTTTTATTTAAAGCCTTTGCCTGTGTTACCATTTTTATAAGTTGGACAAGAGTAAGGCGGTAATTTTTTAAATTTTTTAAATAAACCGGCGCTTCCTTTAATATTTTCAATTGGCATATATCTTGATCAATTTCCTTTCTTCCTTAGAAACAGCAAATTTCCCAACTTTTACAGCACCATATTCGAAACTGACGTTGTTAGCATGTTAATGTCACCTACATAAATCGGAAATTTCGATATCTCTGTCCCTTACGATCGCGACAGCCCTATTTCGCCCCTTAAGGTTATAAACTCGATATTGCGGAAGGCTCAATAAATTTACACCCCGATATGAGGTTTGCGTCCCTCATCAACATATAAACCCAATATAAAACCAATATCAAGGGGTCTCAAATAAAGTTGAAATTTATAATGTTTACAGGGTGACTGACAAAGCGAGGGAGAAAACGTGCTGGCACAGCTTTTTTGAGGAAAGTGAAAACACTAAAGTTTATTTGCGATTTTACATTTGATTTTTGGGTTACATTTGTGCTTTTTGACCGGGAGTAATATTTATTTGTAATATACAGGGTGGGCCCAATTTAACACTTTTTATTGGAACCTTATGTTTTTGTGCGTTATACAAAGCCAAACATACAAACCACAATTTGCTATTTTGCATTTTTTTTACTTTTTTCGTTTTTTTTAATCCCTAATAACCGTTTTTTTGGGTGATTTTTTGTGTTATACAAATATGGAAGCCTGAAAGACCACAGAAGGTAGAAGTTTAGTACACTCAGTCGCTAAATCGACTAAATAAAACCGGTCTCTGGTGCATTAAACTATTTATATCTTTTCCTGTTTAAAGAACAGCAACATTTTCTTTGTACCACTATAAAGTTAATAAATATTTTTATATACACAAAATTCGTATACAGCACCAAGAAGTAAGCTAAATTTTCATTTGTCTATTATAAAACTAATTATTTGTAAGCATTTATTTGTTTTTAAGTAATTTATTGATTTTTTTGTTACTTCACCATTCCTTAACACACAAATTAATTTACATCAAAATCTAATAATAATTCTCTAATATATTGAATTTTCCAAAAAAATATTCGGGGTATTACTTTCAACCTATAAAGGTACCAAAATAGGTTGATAAATCTGTCGCAAAAAATGGTTATTTAAGGCAAATCGGTTTTGCCCAGGCAAATGTCTTTTGACTGGGCAAATAGTGTATTCTTATTTTTAAATGCTATTTGCCTAGGTAAATGATACCTGCCTAGTCAAATATTAATTGATTCTATTTGTTTAAGCAATTTTTAGGCAAATGGAAATAGAAATATTTGCATAACCCGATGGTTACTTTTTTTAATTTCTTAATAAAGCAAATTAAAAAAAACCAACCAGAACTAAGCATAACTGCCCCAATCTGACAGTTTGCATGGCCGTCTATAGCGCTTCAAACCAATCAAATTACACTTGCTTTTAATTTTTACTGTAGTCTGCAAAACAAACTGTACGCATAATATGTTATCAAATATATCACAGTTATTTGCATAAAAAAGATCACGGCAAATGCATTTACCTAGGCAAATAACTTTATTTTTTTAAGTCATTTGCCCAGACAAAAGGCATTTGTCTAGGCAGAAGCCATTTGCCTAAAATAGCCATTTGCCTGTCACAGATACATTAAAATCAAATAGTTGATTTTAAGTGGCCCACTTAAAAAGATGTAATACAAATTAGATTTTGTTATAATATTTGTGACAAAAAATATTTTACTTTTAACTTTGATAAGAGAGCAATACATTTTATTTTCTATCTTCTTTTGTTATTAAAGGTTAATAGTAAATAGAATTATTTTTGGTCATAATATGTTGAGAAATATTATGTTAGTAAAAAACGACCATTCGGTTTCCTCTCGACTCTAAATGAAAAATTGTTAAGGAGTATTATTACTTGAACTTTCGTCAAATTGGTTGTCGTATTTTGTTAAGTACTTCTGCAGTATATTCCCCGGGATAAAAGTAAGTGGTCGTTATTTGCTAACCTTTGTTGTAAATTGATAAAAAGTAGGATGTGGAAGTACCCTCTTTATATAAATTTACCAAAAGTTTACCTCACCCATAAATTGAGAGGGTTTTTTGTATTCTAAATACTTTTATTTCTTAAATATGTTTTTAGGTTAAGAAATAAATAAATAATCTATTAGGCTAAACAGAACATTTCATTTATATATTTTTGATATTATTTATTTAAAAGACAATTAAATTCTTCTTTGGGTATTTTATAACTACGGTTCGAAAATTAAGGGGGTAATTTTTTTAAGTTTCTCTAAACACAGGTCCGGATTTGCTTTAATTATATGCATAAAAAAATGGACCATTTTTATTTGTAAAACCCACAAAATGTTAAAGATAATAAATAAATAAATACAAAAAGAAGTCGGCTAATAACATATGTGCTAAACTACTTAATGTTAATAACTAAATAAACAAAAGCTTTCAGTACTCTTATACCATATGTTATTAACCGATTTTTTTATTATTATTATTTTTAACTTTTTGTGGGTTTAATAAATTTTTTGAGTCAAATTTTTTTAATGTTTATGTTTTTCTATTTAGTTTAATATTATTACTAGTTAATCAGTGAAAATACACTAAAAATACTCCTAATAACTCCTAAAACTCGGTAAAAAGGGTAAATTTTACCACATTGTTATCGAATCTGAATACGCCCCTGATTTCCTTCTTTTTAAATCGACTTTATTTTTTATTATTTTAGTATACTGGGTATAATTTAATTGATTAATTTTTAAAATACAGGATATGATTTCTTAGTCTATTTAAGAAAGAAAAGTTTATATTAACATATGTTCTAAACCTCATAACTTTTGAACTACAGGGTGCTAAAGTTTAAGGAAACAAATCGTATTTCTTATCCTAACTCTAAAACTGTTTAAGATATTTTCATAAAATTTGGCACGCACCTACTTAGCACCAATAGGCATTTTTTAATGTGGAAGATTTTTAATTATTTCTGCCAGTGGCATTCGTACAGGTATGTATACTAAAGATTTAGAAAAAATATGGCATGCCATTGCTTTTTTAAAAGTGAAAATTATTTTTAAAATTTCCCATTATTTTGCAACAAATTTGACTTCCTGATTTTTTTGGCCGATGCGCCGTTTTCGCGTAAAAATAAAACTGTTATTAATGCATGTTTGGTATAGCAAAATTATTTTAAACTAGTAGGCTGGTGCCCTATTTTTAGTTTTGTTTTTGCGAAAACGGTGCATCGAAAGAAAAAAGCAAAACATCCAATTTGTTGCAAAATAAATGCGGAATAAAACAAAATACTTTTTTAGAAAAAGCAATGGCGCGTCGTACCAATTTTTTTTTGAAAATCTGTAATATTTATTTCATGCGGACGCCACTGGTAAAAATATATAAAAATATTTTACCTTACAACCTTTAAATTACACCCTGTATATACCTATCTAGAGGCAGCTTTGCCTTTCGAACATCAAACGGCAGAAGCCAGAACTAACCAGAAAAAAATGGGTCTAGTAACTTTATCTCTAGCGACTTTAACTTGGGTTTTTTATTGGACCACCGCGGAAGTGCACTGTTTTAAATAAAATAATAATTTTTAAAATCGGTTTAAAAACGCCAGAGTATTCGCGTAACATACACAAAAAAAAACATTTAGGCGAATTGAGAGACTTATCTTTTTTAGAGTTGGTTAACAGGAGATAGTGCGTTTTTAGAAAAGTCGGTATTTTGTAAACAGGGAGTTAGTAGGTGATTTCTATTTTAAAAGGGTAGTTTGCTTTATAAATATAAGGTCAAAAGTCAACCATTAGGAAGATATCGAGGTACAAAAATTGCAAGAAACTAAGGATTTTATTTTTAATTTTAAAAGCGAAGAGTGCTAGAAAAATAAATTTGTACAAAAATAATGCAATTATAAAAAAACTTTCTGAATATGTTTGCACTTGTTTAGAATTAACTGAAGTGGTGAAAATGAACTGCTTGCTATCGTTTTTGCTAACCAAATTAAAAAATAAAAAAACTTACGCAGTGACCCTGAAAAGTAAAAGTTTGGATAAACTGGTTTATTTTAAAACTTTTTACCTTTCGTATTTTTACATTAAACTTACCAATTTCAAATAAAAATATAAAATGTAAATCATACTATGCCGAGTTGGGGAAATTAATTTTATGTGAAATTCTATTTATCTGCTGTTACCAATTAAGGCAATTAAAATATGTCATTATTTGACATTTGTCGGTTGTTTAAACACAACATTTAATAAAATAAAAAATAAAAAGCCATTGTAAATAAAGCAAACTAACTTGTATTCTAAACAGGGAATCACCTCCTAAATTGTTTCGCAACAAAAGCCGGTAATTAGAATTGGGGTTAGATTTCTAGTAGAAGAAAACTGTTAAAGTGGACTGTAGGGGTTGTTTTTTTTAGTAAAATTTTGGGGTTAAGGCTAAACGGTAAGAGGTACAAAAGAAACTAAGATATATGTCCCGTTTTCTTATTTAGTGTTTAGTTAAATGTCCTAATCAGATTTGTGCTAACATGACTGGTTTAAAAGATACTGGGTGATTCTTAAAATTTGTCGTTTTGTATTAGGTCTTATTACTCTTGTTTTAATCCAGTGGCGTAGCTCAAATTAATATAAATGTTTTAATTTTTGAGATATATCCCAACCTTGCAAATTATAAATGGGGCACCCTGCATCTGAGTATCTCGAAAAATGGCATTCTTTTCTCGTATATTTTACTGTTTTTACTTCTCTATAATTCCAACCACAGAAAATCACCCTGTACAAATAACAAAATTATAGGTTGTGGCTCGTTTACTGCAAATGCCCTGTATTAATCTAAATTCTAATTTTATTTGAACAAGTGATCTATTTTTGGCAATAAATTTTACCGTTTTGTTACAGTGTTCCCTAATAAAATATCTTTCTCATTTCAATCGTCATTACATCTGCAAGACAAATTAGCGAATAAAGACTAGAAACGAACAGATACAGATTACAGAAACCATCGTAATATTCCCAAATGTTCATTCTATACCCAAGAATTTCCCTTAGAGTTAATCAATGAAGCGTTTAATAAGAGCTAACTTCCCCATTATTTAGGATGTGTGCAGAAATTGCCTTCAGATTGGCACTAACTTCACTTGAATGCCAATTGGGACTCCAAGTTCTCGTTTTCAAGCGGTGGAAATTATTACAGATATGTGTAGCGAATTGTAAATTATGTCTTGATCTTCAGTGCCCAATGGCCATATTAGGAAACGTGTCCACATTATGATACAGGGACTAATCGATTTATCTTTAGGGGATTGGGGAGGTGAACTTGGTCACGTGTTACGGCCAACTACACGTTTAGTTAAAACTCATAACTATGCAGGATATTGGTGAAAATAATGTTTGTAATTTTAAGTGGTGATTACTTGCATTATTCTAAGTAAAAAGTTTCTAATAAATTATGTTCAGAAATCAATTATTTTGGAAAAAATTAGGTCGTAATTATTTATATTTTTACAAATATTTGGCAACGTTGCAACACAACGGGGATACGAACGCACAAGGATAGCAACTGAATAATCAAATTATTATATTTCTTATTTAGTAACGCCTTTAGTACATTATGTTTATTTGAAAAAATGAAAGAACTTAACGATACGTGGCGATACTCACCACCAATATTTCCGATTATCAATCACTTATTTAAAACGATGCAATGCACCAAAAAAGAAAAGAAAAGACATAACATTCGTAAACTACTTAACGTTACAGTTACATGTAATAATAATCACAATACTCTCAAGTATTTGGAAGTCTTCTACAAATGGTCTTCTAACTGGCAGCTTTCGATAAGGATTTTTTTTTAATACGTCTAGCTTTGTAGAATTGCAATGAGCCTCTCCGTAAATAAAAAGCATATTGTTCCCATATCGTGATACTCGCATATAAAATACATCTCTTTCGTATCAAAATGCACGCACTGATAAAGTAATTCATACTAAAAATAAAATGTGATTTAATTCGGGTAAACATTACTTGCATTAATGTATGCAAGAAACTATCAAACAACTTCTTTCCGACGGAGGCTTTTGCCTATCAACACTACCTACCTAAATTACGTACGATGTTGCCAATTGTGTAAGGGATTTTCCTTGTCTGTTCGGAAAATTGTTTTTAATAGGCGAGAAACATATTTAAAGATAGTTTTTGTATTATTTTTAAATAATAAATATGTTGTATTATTCTTGAATCCGAAGTAGCATATTTTCAAAAACTTGTCGACAAGTTGCTCGCGGAATGGCGTTTATTTCCCGCACAATGTTTTGTTTAAGCTGGTCTAATGTGGTTGGAATATCTTCATAGACCCTTAATTTTGGGTAAACTCACAAAATATAATCATTTGTAGTAAGATCCGGGCTCGAGGGGCCACTAAATATTATCCTTTTGTAAGATAAGTCTTCCAGGAAACATTTCTTTCAACAAATCTATGAATACTGTGGCAGTCTGGCAGGTGGCTTCATCTTGTTGGAACCAGCTTGTAGCATTATGTCCTTCAAATTGTTGAAAAGTTAAGACAAAAAATCCCTGTAGCATTACACAATATTTATTAGCTCTCAATATGGACCCATAATTCCACTTGCTGATATTGCATGCAGTCCCATACAACAAGCTTAGGAGAATGAAGAGGACGCTGATGTTTCTGTCAGGGATTGTCCACTGAGCAAAATCGCCAACTAACGCTATATTGCGAGAAACTTGTCGCCAAGTTTTTAAAAATATGCATCTCCGAATTAAGAATGTCAGCAACGTGAGGGACAAATCAGTACAAAACCATTTTTTCAAGTCATTACTAACAAGCTAATTTTTTGTGAGTTGCTTCATTTTGACGAGACGCCCAACTTTTTCCTTACAACAATTTTCGTTGGTGGTAGCTTATAGGAGTAGCAGGATTTAAACCGAAAAATATTTGTCCTACAAAATGTAAGGTTTTATCAAAGAGTCCCGTACCATCAACATGTATGGTTAACTATGTCGTGAAAAATAACTGAATAGCTACTAATCAGCTGATTTTTTTCCTGGTTGTTAAATATAATTTATATAATTTATCACCCACATTGTCCTACAAATTGCAGGGTACGTCATCCTGCTCTTCTGATATTTATCAAATCAACATATTTAATCTCTGCCACCCCTGGATGCTACTACCAACGAAAATTGTTGTAATAAAAAAGTTGGTCGTCTCGTCAAAATAAAGCTACCCACAAAAAATTGGCTTGTTAGTAATGACTTGAAATAAATGATCCATGCATCCCCAACTACTACATTATTGGTAGTTTAAAATAATATCAATAAAATATGTGTAATTTTTGTAATGTTTGTTTTACTGGATATTAAAACTGCTCATACAGTTAAAGCCCACCCCCTATAAATTATTTTTGTTAAATTTCTTAAATTTTGGGCAATTTAAATTTAAAAAAGTACCCAAACAAAAAATGTATTACATTGGTTTGAAAAGTCAGTAACCCTAGTAACCACAATAAAAAATGTGTTTTATTGGTTTAAAAAGTGAGTAACTTATTAAGTATTTTTCCTAATATCAAGTATCCAAAGTATGGGCCACTAATCATGTTTGATTTAAATATACTTTAAATGTAAGTTTTATAGCACCGTAGCTATTTACAAAATAACTTTGGGGACATTTGGTGGAAAACAAAACATGGGGATTGCGAGAAATAATGTGTTCGTGATTATTTAGAAACCTAAGCTTTATCTTTGGGTATTAGCAAAGGTTCACTACGGGGTCAGCATATAGATTCAGGTATCCCTATTAAAACTTAAGGGATTTAAAAGCATATTTGTTTGCATAAAGTTGGTTTGGGCTTAGAGAAAGTAGATATAACCTTAATCTGAATAATAAACTTAACATGACGTTAAGTTTTATGTTCGACTTTTATCTACAGATAACAAGCAATACAGTGAATTCAAATTAAAACAAGCCATACCCCACTATTCCGTTATTTGTTAATTTATAATAGAATTCTGAAATACGTCAATTTTTATTTTAAGATGGACACAGCATAAACGTCAAAATGTTGAAATGGGGAGGGGTTCAAGTAATCCTAATTATAAAGGGTTTATATTTTTTAATGGTCTTTTATATTTTAAAATTGATTTAGTAGTTTTTAAGACAAAAAACCGGATACAGCCAGAGCCAGTGGCTCACCTCTATAACCTTTTTTTTTTTAATATAAAAATAAAATTTTGTACTAAGGTATATCACATAAATGTGCATGGTTACACAAATTCACCTATTTTCTTTTGCTTCCGGTTTAGCCATAAATGACTTTAACTTTCTTATTTAAAATAAGACACCCGGTATATTTTTTTAATTTGAAAAGCAAATGACATTTTAAGTTTAATGACGTTATATTTGCATTTATGGCACTTCAAATAAAAATCCAAAAAAAATTATAGGTGTCAAAAAGAGGCAAATTAAGTGTCATTGTACTCAAAGTGTTATTTTTTATTATAATAAGTAAAAAGAGCGGGTGTCTTATTTCAAATAAGAAACCTAAGATTTTTTTAAAATAAATCTGTAGTAATAGAAAACAACTAAATCTGTGAAGCAATGCGCATTTATGTGATACCAAACTTTTATTAGCCTTTAGCCATGGCTAAACTAATTAAAAAAAGCACCATTAAAAAAAAAAATTAAAACCTTTTTAAATAAGCTATCACTTGACCCCCTTTCCCTTTAAACTTTTGACGTTTCTGTTACTGGAAAAAAAGAATAACCCTAAAAAATAAATTTTGATACAAAAAATGTCCTCCTAAAAATAAAAATTGGCGGGTTTCAATATTTTCTTATAAGTATATAAATAACGCTTTAATTAAAATGCACTGTATAATTTTATTTATTTTTTTATTATAGGATACCCTAGTATGTGACATTTGCATAAAATTTATTTTACTTCAAAAGGCGTCAAATGTTTTACCCTGCCTATCAAATAACAAACTGTAAAATATCTTATGACAGACAAAAATAGTTTTTGCTTAATGACCAAAGTTTACGGCTGAACCTTTAGATCCAGTTAGAATGAGTTGTGATGACCCAGGACCTATTAAATTTCAATATTTTACAGGGTGTCAGTTTTAAACGGCACTACCATATTTCAGCCACAACTCATAATCTTAAAAAGCAAAACTTACGTTTTATTTCTTGGGAAAACACTTTGTACGCTAGTAGTAGTCTGTAGGTTGTGGTAACCCCTTAAACCTTAAATGAAAAGAGAATTTGAATAAAACCTTGTTTTAGGAGACATTTAATAGCCTTTAAAAAAAACCATAAGTTTGACTTTTTGTTTGCTACTTAATAAAAAATTCTTAAATAAAATTATGCCCAAAAATGCTTTATCTCAAGATACAAGGTGTTAAAGAAAAAAATGCATTTCTACCATTTAAGATATTTTCACAGAACTGATACACTTCTTTTGACCATTAGATGACATTTTTTGCTGTAAAAGTTTAAAAAATAAAATTATCAATACTTAGCGTTTAAACAAGATTTGTATTAATTTTTTAAACGAAAAAAATAGTACGCCACTTCTTTGTCTTTAAATCAATGGACAAGATTAAACATTAATAAAAACGTTCAAATTTATGTGTGCAGTAAAGAGTTCGCAGTGGCAATAATGTTTTATTTGTTTCCCTGGAAACACCCACCACACGTCGTCATGTAATTGATAAAAAGGCTTAGAAAAAACAGACTTACGACAGCGTCGCAAGTTAAAGTAAAAAAAAATTGACTCTAATTTTAATTCTCATTATTTACTTAAGTTAAAGTTGTTTTTAAAAATAATAAACATTTAAAAAATATCCTACAGTCCACTAATTGATCTTTCTAATCAATATTATTTTTAAAACACACATTTACTTTGGGGTTAGTTAAGTCCCTTGATATTTTTTCGTACGACAAACGGTTTTCGTTTAACAAAATTAAAGTCATTTTAATGCATGTAAAAATCGCTAAAATCTGATATGGTGTTTTGTATGTAAAATTCTTTTATGTCTTATTTGTATTAAAGTAAGGTCAAATACTTACATTACTATAATTTTAATGTCATTAAAAAGGTGTCAAAATGAGACTTAACAAAAGACTACATTTTTATTAAGCAGCGTACAGATCTGCACACGCATACATTGAGTGAAGACACATAGACATGCGTGTGCAAATGTGGACGTCGCTCTCGTGGCTTCTCATCGCATGCGTTGCTTCTCGCGAATGACTTGAGCGCGCACGTCGCGAGCCAGCCTGGTGTCGGTTTTTCGCTTCAAAGAAACATGCGTATGCGTTCGCGCACAGTTTGGACGGAAACAATCGTCTGTTGTTATATTCTCAGGATTTTTGTAGTAAAAGTTTTTGTTCATTTAAATGGAGTGGTACAATGAAGATTGACTGGCGCCTATTGACCAGTATGAAAAATATCCCATATTATGGGATACATGTATGTGTGCATCCTTTCGGCGCTCTTGCCGGAGCGCTGTGAGCACGCACGCATACTTAGGAATAAAAATTTCCGACGAATGATCTGAGCGCGCACGGCTTGAGCACACATGAGTGCGTGTAGTTACTCAGCGTATGCGTGTGCAGATCTGTACGCGGCTTTATAAGAAAACCGTTTGTCGTACGAAAAGATCTAAAAAATCAAACCTACCCCAAAGTAAATAAGTATTTTAAAAATAATATTGATTCGCAGAAAAAGCAGTGGCGTTCTATTTTTTTTTCGTCACAAAATTCAATACAAATCTTATTCGCACGCCACGGGTATTTTTCTTTAACTTTATCGGTAAAAAATTAATGTAAAGGTTAAAAGAAATATACAAAATTTTGTTAAAATATTTTGAGTGGTAAAAGGTATTTTTTCTTAAGACTTTAACACCCTAAGTTTTTTTTTGTTTTTATTTATACATTTTCTACAGTGGTAAAAAGCAACTACCAACTTAAAAATACCCCCTATTTAAAAAAAAATGAAAAATAAGTTTTTATAATGTCAATTATTTTATAAATGGTAATATATTCTGGGTTAGTAAAAAGTATTGCAACTCTTCAATATCTTTAAAACCGCCAAAGCTACATTAACCAAATTTGGTATGTGGAAGGTATCGGTGATGAAAAATTCGATAGTGTTATCGGCACCGTTGCCAGATTTCTCTGTTTTGTGCTACACAAATCTTTTTCGTTTTTTTAAATGGAATGTCCCATTTATTTTCATTGCAAAAAATTACGCAGGCTAAATTTATTAGGACTACAAATTTTTGAAACTCTAATTTTACTAGCTGCTAAGATATGACAACACCACATTTTAGGTTCAGATGCGCTCAAATATCTCTAAAACCACTTAAGCTGCGTTTACAAATTTTTTAACGGTTTCTGGGTAAGTAGAATTCAATAGTGATACTCATTGTTGCCAGATTTTCCAGTCTTGCGTTATTACATTTAAGATTTTTGGTATTTTAAACGAAATGCCCAATTTATTTTAATTACAATAAAAGAAACGTGCCAACTTTAGTAAGGTTTCAAATTTTTATAATTTAATCTTTACTAGTTACCGAGATATGACACCGCAGTACTATTAAAATTTGGCAAAAGTGCTGATATCACCAATCAATTAGGCATGCCAAAAAACCCTAAATACAAAATTTTGTAAACATTACTTAGGGGTTTTAAAGATATTTAGGCCCCAAATTACTTTTTGCGGAAAGCGTAGTGTATCATATCTCAACAACTATAAGAGACAGTCTACTGTATATTATTCTCCTTTTTGGACGTCTTTGCTAACTACACAAGTGACATCTATTAGTTATAAGGATAATATAATAAACTTATTACTTAAAAATGTGGACCAAGTAATAAAACTTAATCTTTTTAATGTCAATCGTTTTACTTTTCTAATGTCGGTAAAGAAGCTTGCTATTATATAAAATAAACTAAAAATGACATTTATCAAGCACTGCGGTATTTCGCTCAACTTAACGACGACATTTAATCTTGTTGTCGGGTAAAAGAGATAATTTTATAGCAACGAAATTAATCATCTTTGAAGAGGTATAGCACCCAAAAATAAATAAACTTCTATGTACAGGGTGGCGTTTAGTCGTTGGGGTACAGAAAAACTAAAAGAGATAGAACAAATCCGATTGCACAATCTCGCTTAATATTAGAGATGAAAACTAAATTTAAATGGAAACATTCTGGGGATGTTTATGTGAATTTCAGTGGCGCACCTACGCGACTTTTATTTTAAAGTTATAGCATAAGTTGTTTTTTGTTTAATAAAACACCCTGTATATTTTCTCATTAATTAAAAGGTCTCTTTAAAAGCCATAAGAAATACCACATTTGATATATTTAAGTTGTCATAGTTTTGGAAATATAGCCATCGTCAAAAGATCGACAATAAAATAGCATTTTCTAAATAAAACATATCTATATATGGTATAACCATTTAAAAGACATTTTAAAGACCTTTAAAAATTAACCACATTTAAAATCATTTTCTCACAGTTTCGGAAATGTGAACTTTCAAATATTAGTGCGTAAATATACTATCTGTTCTTTTAGATTTAGATGGTCATATTTCTAAAACTATAAGAGATAAACATATTACATGTGTTATTTTGTTAAACTTCTTTAAATTATCTTTGCAACGGTCATATAATATACAAGGCGACCTTTTAACTAATTATTAAATATACATAGTGGTCCCATTAAAAAATCCCAACTTTGTCTTATAATTCTTAAATAAAAGTCAATGAAAAAATTCAGATTCGCCACTGAATTTTACGTAAAAGTCCCCAAAACTTTTCTATTAATTTTTTATCCCCAGTATCAGAGTTTTAAGTGCCTGGCAAAATATACAAAATTAAAAAAAAAACACGCTGTATCTCCAGAACAAATCAAGTTAGCCACAACTTTGTACTTATATGCGAAGCGAAAAAATATTGCTAGGTTGGTATTGGTACATTACATACCGAGGTGGAAGTGTTTACTGTACAGGGTGCGCAAAATTAGGCGTTTTAATGGGCTATCTCAGGTATTACTGGAGTTATTAAAAAACCGATGTTGGTGTTATGGGCTTGATTTTGATGAAACTTAAAATGGCGTTGTCAGAATTTTAATAAAATTATTTATCCAAGAGATACGAGGGGAAATTAAAAAATTGACGTTTTTAATTTAGCCCAATATATTCTTAAATATAAGAAATATACACTGAATTGTATCTGCAGTTGGTTTCTTGTAAAACATTTTTTAATATTATTACTAAATAGGAAAAATTGTAATGTTTCAATAATTATTAGAGCATTACTCTACAATAATTATTGAAACATTAAAAGCAATTTTTCCTATTTAGTATTAATATAAGAAATATATTTCAAAAAACATATACACAACTTCTGTAGAACTTTTAACGTAGAATCTACAGAAAGCATTTGATTTTTAATACAGGGTTTTAGTAACAAGTTACGATGCCAACTTGATGGTTTTCTTATGGAACACCCTATATATTTTATACTAATTAATAGTTCTTATTACTACAAAATATATATATACATATATATATATATATATATATATATATATATATATATATATATATATATATATATATATATATATATATATATATATACATATATATATATATATATATATATATATATATATATATATATATATATATATATATATATATATATATATAAAATTTAATTAAAGTTTCTAAATTCTTGGGCATAGAGGCTCCTAAATGACAAGAAGAAAAGGCAACAAATACATAACCTGGTAGAAACGACTACTTGGCTGGTTACTTTAAAATTACGGAGTCTCCAAACAAATGGATAACCCCGGGTCGCAATGAAGACGGTGACACGTCATCACAACCGCTGTACATTGCTGACAACTTGACTATGTTTTCTAGTCGCTAAATATAATCCCTGTCGGAACTAAGGGAGTAAGTTCAGCGGCCAGAGCCATCTCGCCAAGCAATTTCAAAACAACCAGCCAGAGTACCGTTAGGTTAAAACGGTAAAAGGGGTGCCATCTAGGTGTAGATGCAACATGTATTTGTTTTCTTTTCTTTTTGTCATTTAGGAGCCTCTATGCCCAAGAATTTAAAACTTTAATTAAATTGTTTATTCTAAGGCTCAAGAACATTACTTTCTTATATATATATATATATATATATATATATATATATATATATATATATATATATATATATATATATATATATATATATATATATATATATATATATATATATAACATAGTATCTTTATGTCTTACAGTTTTTAAAAATGAATGAAAATAAACACCTTCTATTACAATATTATTTTAAATTAATAACTAAATGTAGGTGATAATCAAGATAATTTAAATGCTTTATACTAACCTAAATATCGTTTTAAAAATATAAACACAATAAATAAACATTAATACTTAGATATGTATATGCTCATTACTAAAATGTTTCTGTTTTTAAAGAAATATTATTTAATAATATTAACTTCTTTTAAGCCTTACTTTACCAAAACATAAAATTATTTTAAAATTAAAACATACTAAATTTTAAATATGTTAACAAGAACGCTATAAATAGAGAAGAATATTACCTCTTTTAAAAATAGGTATTAAACTGGGGGGATTAAAAGAAACAACAATGATATTACACCTGATAACCTAAAATGGCATCATCTCCATATAACCAAATTTAAAAAAGTAAAAGACAATTTAAAAGAATTTGGCTCTTTTAAAAACACACATTTCTTTTACTGTGTTTATGGTTTTAGAAGTATATTAAAGTTAGTATAAATAATAAGAAATATCTTAAGTATTTCATTTAATTATAAATATAATATAATTTTTGTAAAATAAGATGTTTGTACGGGTACGCTCAAAATCAAATTTTAAAATTAAAATTTTAAAAAGCTATAGGAGATTATAAATATTATGTTATAAATATTTGCTATTGTAGTGACAAGGACTATTAATTAGTATAAAAATATACATGGTGTTTTATAAGAAGAAACATCAAGTTGGTATCGTTTTTTTATCTTTGGACAAACCACGAAGGCTAAAAGCCTAAATACTAACGTACCGTGGGTGTCTTAAGCGAGGTAAGAGGAAGTTTGTTTATACGGGACTTAAATACTTGAAGATTTGGGGGAAGGAAAGACCTCCGCGGGCAGCAAGTTCCACAACCTAGAAACTCTAGGGATAAAAGAATGAACAAAGTGGGAAGTTCGGGGCCTATCCAGTTGGACCGTATAGGGATGCATACGCGCGGAACCACGAGTTTCTCTGTTGGGAACCGTAAGTGGAGGAACTATACTGGACAATTCTTCAGAGCAGAAGCCATGGAAGTACCTATAAAAAAGCGATAAATCCCTCACAGCCCGACGATGTGCAAGAGAGGAAAGCCTTTCTGTAAGTGAAGGATCATTAATGAGACGAATAGCTCTTCTTTGAATAGAATCAAGAATGCTTAGGGTTGTGGGGGACGCCATGCCCCAGATATGAGAACAATATTCCAAGGGAGGTCGGATTTGGGACACATATAAAGTGTATAAATTAGAAGGGGAAAAATACTTTTTGGCTCGAAAGAGAAATCCAAGCTTTTTGAAGCTGCCGTGGCTATAGATACAATGTGTTTATGCCAGTTAAGGTTACTTTCAAATGTGACGCCCACAAGATTAAAGGTGTCATTGCTCTGTAAAACTTGGCCGCTCATAAGTAGAGGATGAGTATTTGATGATTCTTTTCGCGACAAGGAACATGATTGTGTTTTCGATGCATTAAAGTGGATCGAGATTTTTAGCGCCCCAATCCAATATTAAATTAAGATCCTGCGAAAGAGATATCTGCATCGCTCTGCGTTTGTTTTCCAAGTCAGGTTTAGTAATGGGTTAAGGAACCTGAAAACTGGAGTGAAGGGTACTATCGTCGGCGAAACTATGAATGGAATTAGTTGTGGACGAGAGAAGGTCGTTGATGTGAAGAAGAAACAATGTTGGTGCCAGAACTGAGCCCTGAGGGACTCCAGCATTTACTTGGTGAAAGCATGAAGAATGGCCGTCCACAATAACTGATATACGACGATCAGATAGATAACTAGAGAGCCAAGTACAGAGTTTAGTTGAAAGACCATAGGAGGGAAGTTTATTAAGAAGTGCGGCATGCCAGACCTGGTCAAAAGCTTTGGATATATCAAGAGCAACGATCTGGGACTCACCTAGAAACTCAAGAGACTTATTCCAGCAGTGTGATACGAAGGAAAGAAGATCTGCTGTAGATCTTTTGTGGCGAAATCCATACTGCCTGTCATGCAAAATTTTGTGTTTTTCTAAGTACTTAAGAATTTGTGAATTAATTAGTTTTTCCATTACTTTACAAAGAACTGAGAGAATTGAAATTGGTCTATAGTTAGATGGAAGAGATTTAGATCCTTTCTTGGGAATAGGTTGAACACGTGCAGCTTTCCAGCTTTCCGGAAAGATACCTGTGTCGTAAGAAATTCGAAAGAGCCGAGTTAAGATTGGTGCAAGTTCTGGAGCACATTTTTTTTAAACGATTGCTGGTATGCCATCCAGCCCAGACGATTTCTTGGTATTAAGGGAAGAAAGGATACGCTTAATGTGTTTTACCTTAAAAATAATATCGGACATTTTATGAAGAACTGGGACTGGTACAAAAATTCCTACTTATGTTTTTCGCAAAGGACCAGAAAGAGTTGCTGCCATTTGAGCAAGAAAGAACTTTGTTTTTAATATGATTGTCGAAGAAGTCTTTGGCTTCAGAAATTGTTTGATTGTAGTGGTTTCTTGCTTCAATGCTGGCCTGTCGGTTTTCTGGACTTCTTGTGAGCCTGAACTTTTAAAATCCTAGCTTTATCACAATCGTAATTGTTTAACGCAACCCTGTATAAAAATCGATTACTTTTTTAAGATTCTACGTAAAAGTTCTACAAAAGTTGTCTCTATGATTTTTGATATTTCTTAAATTAACGGATATATAAGGTAATATCAAAAACGATATTCTTTTAATTTTTCTCGTATCTCTTAGGTAAATAATTTTATTAAAAATCTGACTACGCCATTTTTCGTTTTCCTAAAATCGAGTCCATAATACTTACATCGGTTTTTAATAACTCCAGCAATACCTGAGATAGTCCATAAAAACGCCCAATTTCGCCCACCCTGTACAGAGAAAAGGATGGTAAGGCACAAGAGAAAAGTACCTTCATTTTTGAATTTAAGGAAAAACATTATTTGGAAAACTTGTTTAGAATTAAAAGTTATGTCACATTTTAAAAGCAGAGCCTTTTATTAAATAATTGAAAGAAAACCCACTTTTCCAACTTACCCTGTATAGAAAATAGATCAAACTGAATTAACTGCGAAAATTATCCCTATTGTCTCTAAACTTAAAAAGGCCAAGCTTTGTTATTCTTAAAGCACTTAAGTACATTTGGATCAATAAAAAAACGGTAAATTTTTGATTTTTTTGTGGTTTAATAAAGTAAAAACCCTTAAACGGCAACATAAACTTTTTTATACATAAACGACAACAGGGTCGCATACGACCCCATGAAAAATTACTGGTATTTTAAAGTTTAAACAGCTTAAAGGCTATCTAATTTATTTTTGTTGGTTGTTTTGTAATTTACCCAATGATTTTTAACAAGAAAAGAAAATTAATTTTTGCACATCTTTGTTAGATTTCCACAGTAAAGCATTAAGACTTCATTTTTTATCAGTCTGTTTGTATATCTTTGTGCTTTTGAAAAGTGTATCTTATTTCTGCGTAGTTTTTCGTTTGAATAAGTAACAATTTTATGCAGCATGTTGTCAAAATAAAATTTCCAAGCGTCTTATTCAGCGTTTTCCTTTAGATTTAGGAAAATGCAGAATTATTTTTTTTCTGTCTGTGTATATTAAAAAATGTGTAGAGTGCTATCTGTAACCACTACTTCCATTAATCACTTTGTTGTAGATGTGCTACAGGTACTTTATCGTCATGAATAATTTTTAGTTGGTTCATACAATGTTTTGACCGCTTCCATTTCTTTGTCTTTATATTCTTCAAATTCACTTCCAATATAACCTAACTCATCATTATATCTTTAATCTTTTTTAGTTCTTTTTAACTTCAATATTCTCTTTTGATGGATATGTTTTTTATTACGCCGACAACAACAGGGGTCGCCGGCGATCCCAAACAACTACACCTCAGGCAATAAACTTCTGCGGCATACGTAATTTGCTGTGGTAATAGTAACAGCCAAGCTACAAAGATAGGTGTAGCAGCAAGATTATAATACAACTTTTGCAAGAAACATGTTCAAAGTATTATTCGGTGGGGTCATGGGTTGTCGTTTAAGGGTTAAAAACCCTCTTTATATTAATGTTCCACATCATGTTTGCCTAATAGAACACGTCTTTACATTTTTGAAAATATGATTATATGTTCTTATTTCGATACTTTAATTTAATAGTGTAACAAGACTGAACCTAAACTGAATTTGGAGTCATTACATGTTTATATCGTGTCATTATGAATCAAATTTATAAAAAACAAGTTATTCTTAAATTTAAATTGGTGAAAAGAAGAATTAGAAACTTTTAAACTAAAAAAAATAAAATTTAAACTTTTTGGACTTGTTACATTATTCAACTAATGACTAATGTATCGATTTATTTAGATTAATCCTAAAATATATATTTTTTAAATTATATGAACTTTTCTCTTATAACCATTTTCCCAATAAAGCTTAATATTTGAACCTTGAATAAAAAATCCCCAATAATATTTATATTCTTTAAAAATTAGGCTGTTTTTTTGTAAAGTAAAAGTGACGTGGAACATTAAGCCAAAGTGGCTTTTAGGTTTTGGCCCTATTAAACCACAAAAAGCAAAAATTTACGTTTGTCTTTTAAATTAATCCAATGTACTTAAATGCTTTAATAATAACAATGCTTTAAGGGTAATAAGGATTATTTACGGCAGTAAATTTAGTTCGATCCTAAATTCTATACGGGGTAAGTCGGAAAAGTAAGTTTTCCTCCAATTTTTTAACTCCCGAAACTATTTTTTTAAAAAGTTATTTTTTTACTGTAAATGCTTTATTTGCGACGTAAAAATTATGTTTTTATTACATTTTTTTTTAATAAGTACAGTAGTTTTTTACGATATCGACCGTCCTTTATAAAGGCCAGTGGCAACATAAGGGGCTTCAAAGACTTTTAAAGTTTGTCATTTTTCTTAGTCTATTTGAATTAAAAAAACAACTAGAAACACTAAAAATGTATTTATTTAAAAAGCAGGACAATAATAATAAATGAAACAAACGTTACTGAGTATGATATGTAAGAAAACAGTTTTTGGGATGCAAACCTACATCACATTTATTGCACCGAAATTGCACTTTTTTGTGGCATAAACGGCATCTAATCTGATTTTCCTGATAAATAATAAGATGGTCCCTTCCATCGTACCGTGAGTATTCTCTGTCATCTACCCTAGGGCGCAAAGGTCCTCGCTTGGTTGTTTTTTTATGAGTTTCCAAAATTCCTTGTGCGATGTACCTTCTAAATGCATATTGGTTCATTTTTCCGCCATAATGACGATGGAGTTGCCAGGCGTTTTGAATTGCCATGTCTAAGCCATGACAAATCAATGGAAAGTACCATTTTTTTCCTCTTATGCTCACCCGATAGAGACTAATATTTTGGTCAGCTCTATCTACCCCTCCCATGTTTTGATTGTATGTCTTGAATAATTTGGGTTGGGGCACATTTATTTTTTCTTTTCTTTTTGCGAAAATCGTGAGACACTGTTAACAGGAAATACAGACTCACAGTTTGAAGCCATGGTGACCACGTTGTTATCATTCCAGCGACAAACTATAATATTTTCCGTTTTTTCTAAAGCATATTCAAAGGAGCCTCTTTCTTCTCCTTTCAGTTCTTTACTGGATTTTATTACAGGAACCGTTAATCTGTTTTCTCTTAGAGTGCCAGTTGCTTTGATACTTCTGTCCTTTAGGACTAAAAGCAAATCCCAAGAGGTAAAAAAATTGTCAAAAAAAGATGAAATGATAAACGACCTTTCTCTGACATTAGTTTGTCAACAAAAGTTAAAACGACGTTCGCCCCCAAACCTAAATCTTTGTACCGTTCATCTAGTTTTGTCGTCGAGCCTTGATAGGGTTCAAACCACTCAATATAACCTTTGTGGTCTGTCCCCATCCAAAACTTGTAGCCCCATCTGATTGGTTTGCCTCTAATAAATTGTTTCGAGCCATGACGTCCAAAGTACGGGATCATAGACTCGTCGATACTATGGTTTTGTTTGAGTGGGGCAAACTCTAAAAACTTTTTATTCAGATGTTCAAGAAAAGGCTGGATTTTTGAGAACTTATTATCCAAATCCAAACTATGGTTATTGTTACAATGTAAATTTTGCATGATAAAATTAAATCGGTTTCTTGAAATAGCATCGCATACAATCTTATGATTTCCATCAGAGCTATTTTCCCAGTATAGTGATCTTCTTGAAACAGCACAATAACCACTATAAATCAAAACTCCAAAAAGCATTTTAACTCGTCTTTAGATACATCACCAGTTCTATTATGTTGTTCGGCATACCTATTAGTATATACAGTTAAAATGTCCCACAGTTCTTCGTCGAAAAAAAGTAGAATATATCTATAGGAGACCAATTATTTTTTGGGCCAACCTCGTGGCGCCAGATTGGTAAGGTATCTGTAATATCCTGTTGAATCCAGTCATTATTCCTTCGCTTTTTCTTATACTTCATAAAACTAGACAGGGGCATATCATCACTATCTTCAGAATCATCCTCATCTATGGCATCAATATTTGTTTTGAAAATGGTTTCAGCCTGAGAATTCAGTAAACTACCTGAAATAATAACAAAAATGTATAATAGTATAAATCAAAATGTGTGTTACCTAGGCATGCACCTTTTTTTGAGACACCCTGTATAAAAATT
Source organism: Listronotus bonariensis (assembly GCA_014170235.1). Lineage (NCBI taxonomy): Eukaryota > Metazoa > Arthropoda > Insecta > Coleoptera > Curculionidae > Listronotus > Listronotus bonariensis. The sequence continues at coordinate 120,043 of JACEGR010000338.1, read as the reverse complement.
ATTTTAAAAATTATTAGGTTGAAGTGAGTAATAAATAAAAAATAACGAATAAAAAAATATTTAATGATTGTGTGTGGGAAAAAAAGCAAGACAAAATATACCAATTACCTGGAAGGTTATCCATGGAGACATTTTCATCATCACCAGAGTCCTCATCTGTAACATCCCCATTAGCGTTTATTGGTGGTAGGACCACTATTGCGTCGGGTATCCTAGCATCGTCATCAATATGTTCAACCTCTTCCAATAATTCATTTAGAGTTAACGGTTTTTTCCAATACCTAAAAAGTAGCCTATATTACCACTGGCCTTTTAAAAGGACATCATTGTTTACAAGATCACATTGCTGCCATACATAACCAAAAAAGTTTTTAAAAATTAAGTATTATAATTTCAACTGTTTTGTATTCGTATTCATAAATAAACGTTATAAATCAACAATAACAATAAAGTATTTCTTACCATTTGTTGTCCATGACAGAGTCAAATAAACATTACAAAAAATACGTGCCTCTATAACTAAGCAAACAACACAAAATCACTGTCAAACGTCAAAATTGTTTAAGGAAATTCTTAAACAGAACAGTTATAGTAGCGACATCTCTGTGAAAAAATTCCAAGATTTCCAGAAATAACGTTTTTGTTAGTGTCCTTTTAAAAGGCCAGTGGCAGTATCTGGGTTAAAGAAGGCTGTGCTTATAAAATATAACACAACTTTTAATTTTAAACAAGTTTTTCAAATAATATTTTTTTTAAGTTTAAAAATAGGAGTAGTTTTCTCTTGCATCATATTCGTTAATTTGCACCTACCTCGTGATTTGTAAATGTTGCTGTATGCAGATATTTTTATCAGGAATATTTTTTTTGAGAAATTAAAAATAAAAATGATATGGTTTCTGGTGGACACTGTATATTTTTAAAAAATTTAATAAAAGACAAATATACAGGGTGTTCCATTAAAAACAAACACATTGGTAAATATTTTAAAAACAATAATATTTGGAAAAATCTATTGCCACTGCATTTAACGTAAAAGTTATATAAAAATTCTTTTACCTGTTTAATAGGTTATCAGTTAATCGTTATACAAAGTGTACCAATAAAGGTATTTTTTTTGTCTCGTAGCTCAGAAATTGAAGCGCTATGACGGTTTTGTGTCAAAAAGAGTAGCTTAGGTTCGCACAAACCGCAAAATTTTATCTTTTACTAGCTATGATTCCCGGCTTCGCTCGGGAGTTGATATGAGACCCAATAAAATAAATTTAATTAATTTTATAGCGTCAACAACACGTGGTTATTATGCTGTTAAAATGTAGCTTATATGACACGTTCGTAGATTTACCATAGCAGCGCCATCTATTGATTACTTACTCAACCCAGTCGAACAGACAAATAATTAGCAATAAATTAAAATTGCGACTATAATTTGAGATTTAAACTATCCTATCTCTCAAGTTGGATCGAACTGCACATGGTGTGAGAATTTTATTATAATCGGTTAAGTGGTTTAGGAGTCCATTGAGGACAAACATTGTGACACGAGATTTATATATATTAAGATAATAACTGAGATACCGCGCTGTGGCAACCAAAATGGACACTCTGTATAATATTTAGTCAAATTTAAAATAATGTATTTTAATAATTAACTTTTAAGACTCTGGCGCTACTTCATTTTATTTACACTGTATAAAACACCTACACTAGCTTTATCTCGACCAGGATTATCTAATGGCCCATAGGAAATTTGGTTTATTGTTTTTCTGTCGCCTCCGATTTTTACGAGTATCTTTAATAAATTATTATCGATCCTCCCCTTTACTGATAATCAATCAATCTGGGATTAACTGGGGGATTTTACCGATTTCAGCTTTCCAAATATTGTTGTGATTGATTTGAAAAAATGGGCTTTTAATTTCTCCCCTTTTCGTTTTTGGCTGAAGAATGTTAAATGAAATTTTAAATAATTTATGGTTTTGGCAGAATTTGTCACAAACGATATTACTTTTATACAAAAAAAGATTTAAATGTAGCTTTTATTTTTATTAAAACTTAAAAAGTCTTAATTATACCTGTTTTTTATTATTCTTAATATGACGAAAAAATTATAAAATAAAAAAATGTTTTGTTCTAAATGCTAAAAGCTCTTAAAATATTGCTTCAGGATATACAGGCTAGTTTAAAATTACAAAAATGATATGTTGAAAAATTTAAAAAAGAGAAGATGTTTTTTTTTAAACTACGTTTATTTTTATTATTAAAAAACATCAGAAAGTATAAAAAGGTTAATCCATTTGTTTTATTGTTTATAATAAGGTGTAAATACCAAGTAAAAACTTTAATAATTGGTTTTTTTCCTTATAAAAATTAATTTTGTTTTTATATGCGAAAATCTAATAAAGTTAAGGTAAAATTCATATGTTACTCCAACAAAAATTAAAATTTTGCTTAATTCGTGAAAAGGGCTGTTCTGTTACATTGGGGAGCATGAATTATTCTAATTATTTAAATCTTTTTAATTAGAGTAAAAAAATTAACTAATCAGAACTTACAATTTTTATTAGGCTATTTTAAAAGGTAGAAATTTTTGTAGGGGAAACTGGCCTAAAAGGGCATACTCAGTTAAAATGACACATTTTATAATTTTTAAATTTTCCGCTTTAGTAGCGGCCTTTTAAACATGTTGTAGCGTGTAATATGATCACTGCAATTAGTATTATAATTACCGCACAGATGCATGTCCCTAAAATTTTTTTTGCACGACATTTTCAGTTTAACTTTCAATTCACCAACCGCCAAATAATTCTAATCAATTTAGAATTTGTGCATGTTACATAGTTTTGTTACAATTCTTTTTTATTAAAACACAATAATTTGGCTATGTTTATTTATAATTTAAAATTGAAGCATGTTTGCTAAATTATCGTTTTGGGGTAAAACGACATACATGTAAAAGTGTAAAATAACATAACATTTTAACGTGTTCGTTAACGTCAAACATTTTTTTTCCTTGGTAAACATAAAACGAAATTTATTGGCCAAGGTTGTTTAGAGTGGGCCTATTCTGAATGCTTTTATAATAAAAATCTTGAACAGCAAAAGTATTTTTCACCCTGTGCAGATTTGCTAATTAAATACAGACAGCAAAATAAAATGCATGCCTAATAAAAATGATTCAGATGTATAAATTTAATTACATTTACATTGCAAAATAGACCCACTTATCTTATTAATTATTTAAAAAACATATTAAAGGCCTTTGCTATCTCGTTCTTATAGCTAAAAGCAAGTCAGGCGTAATAAATAATAGTTTAAAAAAACTAAAAACACGCTTTTATATGCAACCGAACTAAAATTAGAAAATAATTTTTCATTACAAAGAGTTTGTCACTTCAGAGTAAAAAGCGTGGGGTGCATTTTACTATTTTTTTATAACTTTTCCCTCATAGATATTTGCAAATAGAATAATTATAACAATAAATATATTAAGCACCCCACGCTTTTATTCTGCAGTGACAAACTCTTTGTACTGAAAAATTATTTTCTAATTTTTAGTTCGGTTGCATATAAAAGCGTGTTTTTTAGTTATTTAAACTATTATTTATTTTTCATTTTTAGTTCGATATATCAATTAGTTTTTTAAAAATAAATGCTTCAGTTTATTCACTAAAAATTCCTTCGCCATTTGACACAGAGGATCTGTAAAGGAATTTATTTATCCTGGCGGTCCTAATCAGGATAACGGGATACTGTTTTTAAATTATTGCATTGTCATCGGTCCTTAATACGTGTGCAAAGTATCAAAGAAATTGAATCGCTGGAAGTTGGTAAAAATCAGGCTCAAAGATTCCGTTACATAGATAGATTGATAGATAGTTACAACCCAAGCTAATAAAAGCGTGTTAAAAATTCAGAGACATAAATATTATCAACCTCAATTTTAAGGTGCAACTAATAGCAGTGATTTACTTAAAAAAAAAAAAAAGATATAAAGTTCATAAATTTGGTGTCATTTAGGGCAAAAATTAAAACCCTTAGAAGTTAAAGCATTTTTTACTTATATAGATTTGTTAATTTAATACAGAAAGCAAAATAAAATGCATGACACTTGTAAAATTTACCTGATAATATTTAAAAAGCTAATATTCTAATGTATAAATAAAATAACATTTGCATTGCAAATGGTATTTCATTTCAAAAGGTTTTTATTATTTATTTTCTCAAAAGCATATAAAAACCTTTTTCCACGACCGTTAAAAGAAATCCTGTTTTTTAAATCGTTAACATGAAGTTAAAGTACTCCATTCTAGTACTCTACATAAAGTGTTAAAAAAGTAACTTTTCCTACGACCACTTGTGAAAATAGCAAATAGCACACTGATTTCGTGCATAGAAAATGCGTTATATCACACTAGTGTTGCAAAGTACTTTACAGCACTAGTGTTGCAAAGTACTTTACAACACTGGTGTGATACATATTATGATGTCATTCTAAAAACTGCTATTGGTTTTGCAAGTGACATATTTATTGTAGTGACAGTAAAAAAAACTTTTTATTTACCATAAACGGTAGAACCCAAATTAGCGAAAATCATCTAATTTTATATTTATTAAAATTTACGAAAAAATAAAAACATAAACAAAAATAGACATAACCACAAAAACAACTTTCACTGACTGGCACAGTGTTGTCAGGTAAGTAGATCAAATAAAAATCTCCCTTCTACCTTTGAGCACGTACTTTATAGAGGCAGCCTTGCCGCTTGACCGTTTGACCTAAAGCGCCAGAGAAAAAAAGCCTATAGATCAAATTCCTTCTCTCTTTCTTCGTGTACTCAAACAACTAGTTAAATCTTTTTTAATCCCTAATTAAACCTAAGGCTAATACACACTTTATGAATCCACTTTCTTTTATCCATTCATAATTAGAATCAGACCCTTCCGACGTTGCCAAATGCTTTCCATATTTTGCATGGTAACTGACGTTTGGTAGTCGTTTTTTTCTTACTTTTAGGACTTTAGGTTATGCATTTACAATTTTCATATTTTTATATTTTTTCTTAAAAATATGAGGAAAAACTGTTATTAACACGCTTTTATAAACTTGGGTTGTAACTATCTATCTTATCTATCTATCCATCTATCCATCTATCTATCTATGTAACGAAATCTTTGAGCCTAATTTTAACCAACTTCCAGCTATTCGATTTCTTTGAAACTTTGCACACGTATTAAGGACCCATGACAATGCAATAATCTGCAAACAGTATTCCGTTATCCTGGTTTGGATCGCAAGGAAAAAAATCCATTATATTATAAAACAACACCTGTGTTGCCATCTTTTGGCAACATTCCAAACTTTCTCAGGTTTAGCCACTCTTCACAAAATGGCGAAGGAATTTTTTAGTGAATAAACTAGAGCATTTTAACATACATACATACATAAATGCATATCGAACTAAAAATGAAAAATAAATAATAGTTTAAAATAACCAAAACACGCTTTTATATGCAACCGAACTAAAAATTAGAAAATAATTTTTTATTAAAAGAATATTGTCACTTCATAGTAAAAAGCGTGTGGTGCATTTTACATAATTTTTTCATAACTTTTCCCTCATAGATATTGGCAAATATAATAATTATAAACATTTAATATATTAGCACCCCACGCTTTTTACTATGAAGTGACAATATTTTTTTTAATGAAAAATTATTTTCTAATTTTTAGTCTCGGTTGCATATAAAAGCGTGTTTTTTAGTTTTTTTAAACTATTATTTATTTTTACTTAATTTTTATATGTGATGTTCAGTTTCCATTAACCTCGTTTAACCAATTTTGATCCCACCCAGCACCCCTTTTCACTCTGCGGTCCCGTAAGTTTATTTACATCGATATTTTTTAAAAAACGGAATATTTTGGATATGCACCACTTACGTTTTATTTAGAAGAGTGTCTAAAATATGTAAGAATCGATAATTTTTAAAAAACACTTATAATAGCAGAAAACCGTATTAAACTGTTAGCGTTATTACCTAAGCAAACCATACAATTTTTATTAAGTGAGGGCCTTTTTAAATTCAAAAATGATAAAAGTTATATAATGCTTCTAGGCAGGTGATTTTCGATGTAAAAATATTGTCAAAACAGTATAATATAGCAGTGAGGGAAAAGTATATATAACACCTAGTGTTGCAAAGTAAATATCACCCCTAGTGTTGCAAAGTTCTCAATTGTTTTTTATTTTTCTGAACAGACAAACTTTAATTTATTTATTTTTGGTGAATAATTTGTGGTCGTAGGAAAAATAGTGTACAGTACTCGTGTGAAAATGACTTTCTTACACTCGTGGGTTTGTCGCACTCGGCTAACGCCTCGTGCTACAGTATTCCCACTCGTGTGAAATTAGTCATTTTCCACACTTGTAATGTAATATACTATTTTTTAAAACTTCGAGGTTTTTTCACACTTTAAATTAGTATTTTTGTTTCAATGCTTACTACAACGAACTTAAATATCAATTTATGCAATGTAATAATAAACGCGCCATCAACTGAACCAAACGGTCAAGTTACCTTTGATTTCGTCATTATTTCTTTTAGTTCATGTGTGACTAGTTTTAAAATTTGACAGTTTGTAAATAAATCCAATAGAAATTATTGAAAATTAATAGTAATAATGAATTTGGCTGACTAAGAAATTAAAAAGAAATGTATACTGTTTTAATATTATTTCCACAAAAAGTAAGTACATACAATTTTCAACAATAAGTGCATAGTTATGAAGAGGATAATTGTCTCTTAAAAAATAAGGAGGCTATGATTTTTTGTTGCAATGTAATGGCTGTGTTGCCAAAATTAAAATAATAAGTTTAGATAAATAAAAACTGTATAAAATGGTATTTTGGGAAATTTTATACTGTCGTGGAAAAATATAGTATGTAACACATGCATAAATTGTCTTTTTTACTCATGGGATTGCTAACTTTCCATTTGTAAGAAAAGTATAAGACTTTATGCACTTGTTACATAAATAACTATTGTAATCCCATTCTTTACAACCAGAAGCTAGGATATGCGTAAAAATTCAGGAGACATAAATATTCCCGGACTTCATGCAGATGTGTCACTAATAGCAAAATGCCACTAATAAAAAAATATGTATTTATAAATTTAAAATGTTTTTAAGATAAAATGGAAATCTTTTATAGCAAAAGCACTTTTTAATTTATGCAGATTTCTTAACTAACTATATACCTCAAAATAAAATGCATGCCACTTTTAAGATTTACCCTATTGTAATATAAAGCTATTATTTTAATGTAAAAATTAAATAACTTTAACATTGCAAAATACACCCATTTATCATATTTATTTTTCCAAAAACATATAAGCAACCTTTGTAATCCCATTCTTACAGTTAAAAGCAAGTCATGCGTAAAAATTTTGTAATTTAAAAACAAAAAGAAAAATAATGTGTACGCTAATTGAAAAATTTACCCGATAATAATATAAAACCTAATATTCTAATTAATAAATTAAAATACTTTTACATTTTAAAAAACCCTCATTAATCCTATTTATTTTTCCAAAAACATATAAAAGACCTTTGTAATCCCATTCTTACAGCTAACAGCAAGTCATGCGTAAAAATTCAGGAGACATAAATATTCCCGGACTCAATTCAGACGTGTTACTAATAGCAGGAAGCCACTATAAATAAAAAAATTAATAATAGAGTTCACAAATTTGGTGTTACTATAAGGCAAAAATAAAAACTTTTAAAAGCGAAAGCTATTTTTTTTACTGATTTAGACTTTTAAAGTAAATATAGAGATTAAAATAAAATGCATGCAACTTGTGAAATTAACCCGATAATAAAATAAAAACGGAAATTCTGATGTATCAATTAAATAACATTTACATTGTACACTTACACCCATTTATCTTATTTATTTTTCCAAAACATATAAAAGACCTTTGTAATCCCATTCTTACAGCTAAAAGCAAGTTATGCGTAAAAATTCAGGAGACATAAATATTCTCGGACTCAATTCCTAATAACAGGAAGCCACTATATAAAAAAAATATTAATATTAGAGTCCACAAATTTGGTGTAACTAAAGGCAAAAATAAAAACCTTTGAAAGCGAAAGCTATTTTTTTACTGATGCAGACTTGTAAATTAAATATAGAGATTAAAGTAAAATGCATGCCACTTGTAAGATTTACCCGATAATAATATAAAAAGGGATGTTCTGACGTATAAATTAAATAACATTTACATTGTAAACTTACAACCATTTATCTTATTTATTTTTCCAAAAACATATAAAAGACCTTTGTAATCCCATTCTTACAGCTAAAAGCAAGTCATGCGTAAAAATTCAGGAGACATAAATATTCCCGGACTCCATTCAGACGTGTCACTAATAGCAGGATGCCACTTGCGACCCTTCGAATATCCTCCTGCGATATCCTGCTGAATATTAGGAATATCGTAATGTTTAAAAAGCTAGAAATTAGGTTTAAATGACTTGTTTTAAAATACAGGGTGTAACATAATATTTGTTGGAAAATCTTAGGCTAGACTCAACTATTAAAAAAAAGTAAGTTTTTATAAATATGAATCCGCTAATGTATTGCTTTCCAGATACAAGGTGTTCAACTTTTAAAAAAATCATTTTTTATTTTGTACCATCCACGAAGGCTAAAAGCCCAAATAATAACAACCGTCGGTGTCTTGAGCCAAGTAAGAGGGAGTTTGTTAACACGAGACTCCGAACCTCCGGACCTCCGCGAGCGGCAGGTTCCACAATCTAGAAACTTTAGAAATAAAAGATCAAACAAAGTGAGAACTTCGGAGCCTGTCCAGTTGGATCGTTTAGGGATGCATACATGCGGAACCACCAGTTTCTCTGTTGGGTGCTGCAAGGGGGAATTATACTGGACAATTTCTCAGAGCAGAAGCCGTGGAAGTACCTATAAAAAGCGATAGATATTCTACACTTAACTTTTATAATTATCTAAAATTGTCCAATTTTAATAAAAATATAATATTTGTAGCAGTAAAAGGCTAATTTACCTTCAACTTGACTATATTTTTACAGCATGTTTTCGGAAGTTCTTTTAAATGGAAAACATTATTTATTAACTTTACAAAAAGTGCCTCCTTAGTCTTAGTAATAAAAGACATTTTCACAAAAATAACTGTATGTTGGATATACAAGGTGGCTTAAAAAGACTTGATTTCAAATGTATATACAGGGTACTTCTTAACTACGGTAGTAAACTTTAAAAATTGATTTCTTATGTCACTTTATATAAAAAGGTTCCTATTTATTTATGTCCGAAGTTGCTTCGTTTCTAAGATACAGAGCGTTAAAGTTTTTGAAAAGTCTTTATTTTATAAATACGCTTTAATTGACTTGGTTAAAATTTGGTACATTTCTTTAATGTAATAAACCGCTTGTAAATCTCTAAAACTAGATTTACCTTATTGCGTCCAGTGGCGTGTCAGTGGGCATAACACCCAATAATATTGAAAGAAAAATGTAAGCCACTGGCCTTTTATGTAGTTATATTTTTTCCATAGGGAAATTAAAAATACAACTTTTTAGTGTCGTATATTTGCTTCGTATCTAGCTTCCTACATAAAAAAAAAAATAAACGCCCTGTAATATATATTAACTTTTTAAATAAAATGACGTAAAAGAATCACACTTAAAGTTTCGTACCGTAGTTGGGAAATACCCTGAATTTTAATTTTAAAACAAGTATTTTTTAAACCACCTAGTACAACAAACATACACATATTTTCTTAGAAACACTTTTTTCTTTAAAATAATTTAAGAGTTTCCCATTTGGTAGGAACTTTCGAAGACAGGTGGTATAGTTCAGTGGCGTTTAAATCGTTAAATAACCGAATACTTCTGAGAAAAAATGCACATGCTCTAAATTTTTGTCCAGGGACGCATTTACCAATTTACCAGAAGGCTGAGTAGGCTGGAGCCTGGGGCGGCGTTTTTGCTCTTCAAAATTATTATATGAAAAAGGAAAAACATTAATAGCCTACGGGCGGCAAATATGTAAATGCGCCTCTGGTTTTGTCCCAATTTTAATTACCTTTTAAGAAAATACAAATTTACTTCAATGCGTACGCCTGAACTGCACATTAAAAGTTACTCAGAGATGATTGCAACCCCAAACATTTTGTTACAACCCAGGTGTAAGAGCTTCCGGTTAAAATAATTTTATGATTTTCTAAACAAAAATAAGTTCTTAACGACGCGACGCTGCCAGACATGAACTGATCCCTTATTCGTACCTCTTGACTAATGGTCTAAAATTAATTTACTGAAAAGATACACCTTTGAGTATCCAAATCATTTGAAAAAAATAACATAGTAAATGGAAGTGTTTGGCAATATAATAATTTGTTTTGGTTTATTGTGTTTCCTGAAAATGTAAATTTTAACAAAATAATATTAAACTTTTTTAAAAATAGAGATATTTTATAATTATTTTACAAAATGTCTACTTTTTATACAGGGTGTCCCAACTCTATTTATACACGAGATATCTTCGCCCCTGTACAAGATACAAAAATAAACTTAAAATAAAAAGGTTTATTTAAATACACTATGTTTATTGACAGTACTAGTTATTATACAAGGTGTCTCAAAAACAATTTTTCATTGTCAAGTAGGTTTCTTTTTAAAGAAATATCCAGTATTTAAAAAAAAATGGGTCAGTATTAGATTTTACATTAAAAATGTATAACATACTATACGTCAATTATTGCTGGTTTGGTAAATAGGTATTTAAAATAAACTAAATAGCTGCCTTACCCATTAGTAGCTCTTTAAATGGAAAGTAATTAATGACATGGTGTGGTATAGACAAGGTGTCCAAGAATATATGGGCAATCTGTCAGATTCATATAAAACACATAAAAATAAAGTGACAATTTTATATAAAATATGTTCTTAAAGTCCCTCCTTACAGAGATATGTGCCCTTAAACTGAAAATTGGTTTTTCTTGAATAACTTTTATATTACTTGGTATAATAAAACATTTTTTTAACGTGATAAGGTGTTTTCAAGTCTTCGAGGAAAACACATTTTGAATAAATAGGGTTGTATTCAATAATTTTGATTGTCGGTTTAACATAGGCTTCCTCTTATTTTATGCATTTGCCTAGCTTTAATTATCAAGGAACATAATACCCTTTACACTGCTGCAACATTATTTTTAGTTTTGTTAAAAAAAACTTTTTATAGATTTTTTTCCTATACCGTTTTAACAGAATGACCTACCGTTTGTAGATTTCCCTACTAAACAAAAACTTGATTTTGTCAAAAAGCTTTAATTTATCGACATCCAACAATGGCAACTTTTTTATCTAAGGATTTAAACTACCCAAAAATACCTATTTCATTTCTTTATTATACAGGGTGTAAAAATAATTTACACTATTGTGTAAGGGGTTAGTCCGCCCCTGGCGAACTAATAGTGGCGAATGTTTTACAAGAAAAACCAAATTATATTGGCATTCTTTAAGGGCACTTTGAAAGAGAAGCTTTATGAAAAAAAATGTATAGGAACTTGTTATATTTTTACGTGTCCTATATGAAACCCAGAGATTGCCCACATATTTTTGGACACCCTGTATAATTAAAACCATCATATTATTTTTCCTCTTTATTTTAAATCGTTCATGAATATATCAGTATTCTGTAGATATCTTAAAAACCAGCAATAATTGACGTATAGTATGCTGTACATTTTTGTTGTAGAATTTAAGACAGAGTAAAAATTTGTTAAAATATACAGAGTCTTTCAATTTAAAAAAAATACTTGAAAATGAAAATTTTGTTTTTAAAACAACTTGTATATTAACTGGTATTGTCAATAGAAAGAGTGTATTCAAATAAACATTTCCTATTTAAATATTATTTTTGTATCTTGTACAGGGTGGCTCGAATTCGACGCTCATCATTGGGATTTCGGAAACCGTAAGAGATACAGGATCGGTTAAATGAAGGCAAAGTTGCGCAATTTGATGCTCAATAAAATGCCGTTTTGCGTTTTAAAAAATTCCGAGTACTTCCGAAGATATTCGAAAAAAACGGAATTTTCAATTTTGGTTTCTATTGTTTCCTGGCTATATTTCTTAAGATAACTTAAAATGAAAAACACGTTTTCATGGCCACTTTTCTGCTCTATAATTCAGTGTGATTAAATATTAAATCTGACGTTTCGGTTTCTGGCGACCATCATCAACTTAATTTTTGTAAATACGGACCTGATATTTTTTTCAATTTAATTAAATACTTTTATCACTCTTAAAACACTATATATCGCCACTTTGATATTTGCCGACGTTTCGTACAGAAAATTCCATCACCAGAATATTGCATATTTATTTCACCATAATACGACTCTGAACTACATTTTTAGGTAAGAAGGTAAACAAAAGAAGATTACGAATATGTAATATAAACTTATTACATATTCGTAATCTTTTATTGCAACTCATTGATATCTAACAGCGGAAATTACTTTATTAACCAAAAATTTCATGAATATTAGACATAAGATACAAAAAGGTAGAAAATCAGCTTACATAAACAATTTGTAATACTATCTTGATGCCCATATTAAAAATAAACATAATTTAATCAGTATTATAAGTGTTCAAAGAGATAACCTTCCGCCTCGATGCATTTTTTTGCTTTGCTTTGTATTTTTAATATAGCTCGATTAATTGTTCTTGCAGGAATAGCAGCGACTTCCCTTATCAAATTTTGTCGTAGTACTTTAAAGTCGTGAGGTGCATTTTTAAATAAACGGGTCTTAAGATATTCCCAAAGGAAATAATCTAGGGGACTAAGGTCTGGGCTCCTAGCGGGCCATCTTGCAAAACCATTTATTAGGGAATATATCGTAAAGGAATTGAGCTACTTCCCTTCCATTGTGGGCAGGAGCTCCGTCTTGCTGCCACCATATTTCTTGAAATACTGCCAAAGGTTGATTATCTAAACCTAAACGAAAGGTCCAATAATTTTGTTCCTCCACATACCATTCCATACATTAAATGAAGTTCTCCCTTGAATTCGTACCTGCTGGTTAGTTCCTGTTAATAAAGTAATTTCCGCTGTTAGATATCAATGAGTTGCAATAAAAAGATTACCAATATGTAATAAGTTTATTCTTTTTTTACCTTCTTACCTAAAAATGTAGTTCAGGGCCGTATTATGGTGAAATAAATATGTAATATTCTGGTGATGGAATTTTCTGTACGAAACGTCGGCAAATATCAAAGTGGCGATATATAGTGTTTTCAGAGTGATGAAAGGATTTAATTAAATTGAAAAATTATCAGGTCCGTATTTAAAAAATTAAGTTGATGATGGTCGCCAGAAGCCGAAACGTCAGATTCAATATTTAATCACACTGAATTATAGAGTAGAAAGAGTGGCCATGAAAACGTGTTTTTCATTTTGAGTTATCTTAACAAATATAGCCAGGAAACAATAGAAACCAAAATTGAAAATTCCTGTTTTTTCGAATAACTTCGGAAGTACTCGGAATTTTTTAAAACGCAAAACGGCATTTTATTGAGCATCAAGTTGCGCAACTTTGCCTCCATTTACCTGATCCTGTATCTCTTACGGTTTCCGAAATCCCAATGATGAGCGTCGAATTCGAGCCACCCTGTACAGGGGCAGAAGTTATTTCGTGTACAAGTAGAATTGAATGCCCTTCATATTAAAAAGATCTATTCTTCTCTTGCAATAGTAAAATAAGAAATTAAAAAAAAAAACCTTAATTTTTAAAATATAATTTTAAGAGCAGAATAGCTCTTTATAATATATTAGGAGCTTCATATTAAAACGCAGATTTAGATTAAATACAATTTCAAAAGACTCTTTTAATTTTTATTTTTCGTTTCATTATTTATTTTTAAAAAGTTTCTTTAAATAATTAAATTCAATATGTTATAAATATATAAATTATTTATTTTTTATTAAAGAAGCTTTTAAAATTTATAAATGGAAAATATGAAGTAAAAATTGTAAGGTATTCTAAAAATTAAGTTTTATTAAAAACTTCTTATTGTTTGGAGCTCATTACATAGTTTAATTTTAAAATATTTTTTTAATATCCTAATTCTGGGAAAAAAGTAAAATAATATTTTGTTTCAACTAATATTTCTAAAAAACAAAAATAACAATTTTTTTGTTTCTTTTAAATAAATTTCAGAACTAGCTGCAAGTTTAACATGAAAAATTGGTTTCGTGCAAAATTACACATATCCATACCCTGTGACCGAAAACACAATTTAACTTTATTTAGTTACTATTACTCAGGTAAAGCTATAAAATAACATTAATTGTCGTAGCAGCTAAATTTAGTCACTCCCCATTTAACTTAGGTAATTAAATAAGAATTATTAGGCTTGTCATTAATACCTTTAAAATAAAGTCTTCAATAGTAAAAGTGCAGTAAATTTGATAAAGAAAATAATTTAAAATAAATTAAAACATTATATTTACACATTTTTATGTAAATCCATGGTCTAAGGTATACTTTCAAAAGAAACTCTTAGATCATTATTTGTATAAGAGGTTCACAGACCCTGTAGTTAAATGTTGTTAGTAAAATGTATGAGCAAATTTTTCTATGAGAAATATAAAAAAATATATAAACATGGGTCCGCAAATTTCTAGTTCTTAAGATAGATGGTGTTAAAATTGTAAAAAAAAAATATTTATGTTTTAAATATCTTAAATATTCTTTAACCAATTTTGTTTTTAATTTAACAATATTATTTATGGCATTTAGCGGGATATTAATTACTAACTTAATTATAATTAATGAGTCCAGTGTGCATCTCGAGCGACAACTATATAAATATTTGTAAATTTCTTGGCTTCTTTAGATTACGCAAATTAAAATAAAATCCACTTTTTATTTCTTAGGCCAGCTACAATAAGTATATTTGGTAATTTATAAAATTGATTTTCCAAAGTTTACGTCAAATTAATCCCCAGAAATAAAGTATAAGGCAAAGTATATTTATTGCCAGATAAATAAACATAATAAAGTTTATTAGGAATGTATATACTTATGCAATAGGAATCCAAATTAACCACTTTTCACATAGCTTTTGAATATTCTAAACAAAAAGTTATAAAGGTAGTACTACCGATACCACAAGAGTCAAATGAGTGCTTAAGGTAATTGATTACCGTAGTATTTATATTTGGCAACGCTGCGTAAAAACAATAGAGACCATGCGCAAAATTCATAAAAATCTATTGCACAGGCATCTTTAAACAAGTTATTGATTTTATATTGTTATGTTTATTTACTAATAAAATATCTGAACAACACTTATAAAACCACCACAAAAAATATTTCATTAAAATGGCAAAACAGGCACTAAAACAAAGTATAACACATTTTTACAAAAAGCACAAGTAGCTCATAAATTTAAGGATAAACATGAAAAGTTTGTGTCATCTAACCTTTTCACTAACGTAAATATTGATACAGCGGATTATGGTTTTCGAATTGTTCACTGAAAAACATGCGGTAAAAATAGGGTTTGTAATTAATGCAGATATTTATTATCACTAACTAAATCCTACCTTATTAACAAAATTCCCATAGTATCACATTCTTTTGTACTGTTACCGGTGGTCGATGAGGATATTATTACCATTATTAAGGATCTTAAAAGATTAAATAGTATGGATGTTTATAATATAAGCAATAATATCCTTAAGGAGATAAGTCCTTGTAGGATTAAACCACTGACACATCTAATTAATTTATGTATTAGCCAGGAAAAGTTTCCTAATTGTTTTAAACAATCCAGAGTGGTTCTGACTTTTTAAGAAGGATGATATTAACCTGCTAGAGAATTATCGAGGTAACTCAATAATTTCCATATTTGGTAAGGTGTTTAAAGTTGTGATTAAGAGAAGCTTAAATCAATATTTGGAAGGTTTTAGATTACTGCATACTTTTAATTTGGGTTCCGTGACACACTAACTACAGTTCGGGCTGTTTCCTATGTTGTTAGAGATATAGTTGAGGGGCTTGAAAGGGGAGAGTGCATAGGTCTTACCCTGTGTGACCTCAGCGAGGCCTTTGACTGTGTCTCACATGAACTCCTGCTGCAAAAGCTCTCAAGGTATGAAGTCAGAGGTCTTCCACTAGATTTACTGACCTCCTATTTAACAAACCAAACACAGTGCGTCTGTCTTAACAATGAGGAGTCTAAAATGTGTACTGTGAGGAGTGACGTCCTCCAGGGATCTGTCTTGGGGCCACTCTTCATAGTGAACATCAATGATTTGTTTACTTATATGCTTCCTAAGAAGGTTGTCTTCTATGCGGATGATACCTCATTAATTTCTAAATCCCAATCTCTTGAAAACTTAAAAATAAATACGAGACAAATAAAGGATAAAGTAGAGACTTGGTTCACCCATAACGAATAACATTGATAAAACTCAGGAAATTATTTTTCGAATAAATCGAGCTTGACACAAGAAAACAGTGGCAAGCTACTGGGCTTGACTATAGATAGCAAATTTAATTGGAGCGCGCATTTCGTGGCCCTAAAAAGCAGGTTGTCCTCTATAATTTTCGTTATAAGGAGATTGAGGGCTGTAGTTAGTGATTCTGCTCTTTTGACCGTTTATCACTCACTCTTTAACTGTCACTTATCATATGGGGTTCATCTGTGGGGTAATGCCTCAGATTCTGTGTCGGTATTTAGGTTACAAAAGAAGGTTGTTCGTGTGATCGCTGGTGCGGGCTATATAGACCACTGCAAGCCCCATATCGGAAAGCTTCGAATAATGCTATTACCATCGTTATATATATATATATATATATATATATATATATATATATATATATATATATATATATATATATATATATATAATATATATATATATATATATATATATATATATATATATATATATATATATATATATATATATATATATATATATATATGCTATATTGACTTTGGAAATACATCTTAATATTTATAGTTTTGAATTAAATTCTTTTTATCATTATTACGAGACACGAAGTGCACACTTAATTAGACCGAACAGATATAGATTAAATAAAGCATTTAAAAACTCCCTTAATGTCAATCTGTACAACATTTTGCCAGAAGCGATAAAAGAACTAGATTTCTCCTAATTTAAATTACACCTTATTTTTTTTTACAAAACTCATTTTATTCGGTGGGTGAGTATGGGCAGACACTCTCTAGTGGATGTGCAGGACTGGAGGGCTTGATGAGATTTTAAAATTGGTTTTGTTGTTCTTTTAATGTATTGTTTTATCGCATATTTTAATCAATATAAAGATTTAACTTTTTACTTATTTTATGTTTTATGTTATAAGAGATAGATATCTCTTATAAGATTTATATATACTCTATGACTTGCTACAATTTTATTTCTACAAAACGTAGTCAATAAATCTGAATCTGAATCACATTTTAACTAATAATAACTTTTTATCTGTGGTGCCGATCTTTTTATTTTTAAACGGCTAATAGGAAGATATGTTTTCTCTAGGTTTGCCGATTTTGGTAAAATAGATTTAAACAGGAGTGGACTTACGAGACTTTTTCCGAAATACTGTATTATACCTCTTTGCAGAAGAAATCTGATTTGACTACAATAAAGCTAACATGTTTTTCTTGTAGACAAACTATGGGAAATAATTCAGTAAAAGCGAATCTGTCAACAATTTGAAGATCTAGGAATCATAAATATTTTTAATAAATAACGCTCCCAAAAACATGCATTTCCCTCGATTTTAAAAATAACTTTTTTTAGTTTCCTTTGAAAATTTAAAAATGTGTAGGTTACCATGATTACTGGGTTGGATGCTGACCAAACTAAACAGTAAATTAATTAAAAATAAACGGATTAGCTTAATTGTAATATATAAATTATTTTTTTGCAACGAATTTTAATGCATCATTTTGTAAAAGATCCGGCAAGTCCAGTCCTGTTTAAATCTATTTGACCAAAATTGGCAAACCCAGAGAAAGCATATCTACCTAAAGGCCCTTAAAAACCTAAAAGGATGGGCGCTACAGATTCAAAGTTATTATTAGTTAAAAAGTTTAAAAATTTATTTTGGCCCACACTGTGTATCTTACTTGCCGACACCATAAAAACTTGATGTCCAATTCACTAAATGATGTTAAACATACGGCATAAATTAGCCGACCTTGCCCTTGCCCAAATTAATCCCAAAAATAAGATATAAAGCCAGAGAAAATAGAATTAGGTTCATTAAAGAGGTATGTAATTTACAGCAGAAATTCAATTTAATCCATTCCAAGAAAGTTCTCCATAAGTCAAAACAAAAATTTGTTACGGGCATTCTTTTAAACTAAAACGAAAAGTTAATATTGACATAGCTTTTGAATCGCCTGTGGAAATCAATGGTTTTTTAGTATAGAGCGTAAAAGTCTGCAAGCATTTTTTATGTGGAAGAAAAATTGATATAATATATATCACACAAGGCTTTTGTAGCCATATTTATAGCGTTTACCTCTAAAAGACCAATGGAAATAATTTTCTGCTGTCGAAATAATGTACAAAATAAAATATTTGTTTTTAACAAAATTAGAAGAAGAACTCCTGCTTTCCATATTTGATTTTTTTCAAGTTTAAAAAACCCAAGTTTTTATTTTGTTTTTAATTCCGAGAGTGGTAAATGATTTACATTAGTCTTACTTACTTGCCGACTTCGGTAAAACTCGATGCCGAATTTACTAAATTATGCTTTTTAGTTATACTAAAAAGCACCAACAGTGAGATGTATATCTTACCGTAAAAGACCTATACTTACTTTCGGTGTTATTCACCATCGACCCGCTGCAACCACTTTGATAGGTTCTTTAAAACAAGTGAAATACGCCAGAAAAGAGGTGATTTTTATGAATAACATAAAAAGCGGACGTTCTTTTGTTAGCTATCGAAAAATGAAGATTTTAACCATTATACCTTTTGCATCTTGAATACATTTAATTATAAACAAGAACTTTTGCTTTGCTTACAAGTAGCAAGTAAAATATTTAAACTTAAAGATGTAAGCTCTATTTTCCAATCGTATTAATGACCTTTAGACTAGAATTATGGCTTATTTTTAAGCTTTAAAGTTTACCTAATTTAAAAATTAATTTTTGTACCTACAACATTTGTGAACTAGATCATCGGTATATTCTTTACTAGAGCTATAATACATGGTGTTTCAGAACTATTGGGTCAAACTTCCAGGGTCCCAGTCCTATTATGCGTTTAAATTTAGAAAGACAATGGATTTTCTTATTTTCTTTTTTTATTCTATCTGTATTTAATTTCTGCCTTTTAACACGCTTTTATTAACTTGGGTTGTAACTATCCATCTATCTATCTATCTATCTATGTAACGGAATCTTTGAGCCTAATTTTAACCAACTTCCAGCTATTCGATTTCTTTGAAACTTTGCACACGTGTCAAGGACCGATGAAGATGCAATAATTTAAAAACAGTATCCCGTTATCTTTTTTGAATCGCCAGGAAAAAAAATTCCATTATATTATAAAAACAACACCTAGGATGCCATCTGTTGGCAACATTTCAAACTTTGCTATTAAATGAAGAAGAAATTTTTAGTTTTACACAATTTGGTTAGTTGCACCATGAGTGTTTAATTTTTATGAAAAATAAAAATATAGGGTTAGTTGCACCATTAGTTCAAGGATTAAATAATAAAAATTACATTATGTGTAATGTATACATAATACATAATGTGCAATTAATAAAAATTAACATTCTTTTTTTGGATCGCCAGGAAAAAAAATTTTCCTTTATATTATAAAAATATAAAAACAACACCTAGGTTGCCACCTGTTGGCAAAATTTCAAACTTTGCTACTTAATGAAGAAGAAATTTTTAGTGAGTTGCAATCTGTTGGAAAAATTTTAAAATGTGCCACTCTTGTTCATTAAAAAATTTTTTCGCCATTTTGTCAAGAGTAGCAGAAACTAAAAAATGAAAAATAATTAATAGTTTAAAAAACTAAAAAACACGCTTTTATATGCAACCGAACTAAAAATTAGAAAATAATTTTTCATTACAAAGAGTTTGTCACTTCAGAATAAAAGCGTGGGGTGCATTTTACTATTTTTTCATAACTTTTCCCTCATAGATATTTGCAAATAGAATAATTATAACATTTAATATATTAAGCACCCCACGCTTTTATTCTGAAGTGACAAACTCTTTGTAATGAAAAATTATTTTCTAATTTTAGTTCGGTTGCATATAAAAGCGTGTTTTTTAGTTTTAAACTATTAATTATTCTATTATGTTAACTTATACAGTGTCCAGGAATGCTCAGTAAAAAATAATATTGTCACAACTTACTAAAATAGCATGAAAAGTAATTAAAATTACAATTTTCTGGTAAATACATCTATAACTTTTTGTACTATACTTACATAAATTTTAACTTAACCCAATAATGTCTCCATATGAAAAGTAAAATAATACAAATAAATTTAATTTCTTTTCAGTTAATACTTAATTTTCTTCAGTAATGATAAGCCATAAGAACAAAATTACTTTTTATTTCTTTCATGCTTCTTAATGAAGTCGTTCCAAACGATTTTAAAGCAAGTGTTTTTAAAATACCTTTTTTAATAATAATAATAATAATAATAATAAAATCAATTCTAGCTATGTCCATCCTTGGACACACTGTTAAATATTTCCATATTTAATACTTGTTGATCAAATATTTGGTAAATAATTAATAGTTTAAAAAACTAAAAAACACGCTTTTATATGCAACCGAACTAAAAATTAGAAAATAATTTTTCATTACAAAGAGTTTGTCACTTCAGAATAAAAGCGTGGGGTGCTTAATATATTAAATGTTATAATTATTCTATTTGCAAATATCTATGAGGAAAAAGTTATAAAAAAATAGTAAAATGCACCCCACGCTTTTATTCTGAAGTGACAAACTCTTTGTAATGAAAAATTATTTTCTAATTTTAGTTCGGTTGCATATAAAGCGTGTTTTTAGTTTTTTTAAACTATTAATTATTACATGATATCATTACAACAAAATTAATGTAGTAAAATAAATAAAATTATTAAGTTAGAAAAAAAATCTATTAATAAAAAATACAACCATATGACATTGACATTGAAATTGGCATTTTAAACAATTTTTGTGATGATGTCATGAACAAAAGGCAAACATTAAATGTAATAAATCCTATTTAGGCAATTCATTGTTTTTCTAAACTTTAAAGCGTCTTTGAGCTCTAGAAAGAGTCGGGTAATGGCCTGGTGTGGTATAACGCTGGGTCGTTGGGGGCACAACCGACGTAAGGTGGGTTCGAATCCTGCTAAGGCCAAGGTCAGAAATTTAGTGGTTAGCTCAAAAACAGACGGACAAAGTCCAAAAATGTATCGACGTTAATGGCCAGCAAGTACTAAGGCGCTGGAACACACTTTGCCGTGTCCCGCATAACCGTCTACATGCGGACCCTATCCAGTTGGAAGGGTCGGATATCCCCGTGGGTGGGGACGTGGTCATAAGTTGTCGCGAATAGGACCGTGGTTCGAAACCCACGTTAAGCTCTAGGTCCTGTCTGGCTGACATCACCCAGACATAAAAAGACAGGGTGCACAATA
Organism: Listronotus bonariensis; assembly: GCA_014170235.1. Classification (NCBI taxonomy): domain Eukaryota; kingdom Metazoa; phylum Arthropoda; class Insecta; order Coleoptera; family Curculionidae; genus Listronotus; species Listronotus bonariensis. The sequence continues at coordinate 98,286 of JACEGR010000338.1, read as the reverse complement.
AGCCAAGCAGCTTCAGTGCATGGGTTATCCCGGCCCTATTCTAAGGTCTAAGATCTAGGGCTGTAGAGCAGTAGTGACTTTTCCGGACACAGGTCCTTATACTCAAATGTTTTTTATTAAAAACTTTTTTATTTCTTAAGCAGATACAATGAGTATATTTGGTGGTTCATAAATTTAATTTTCTAAAGTTTACGTCAAATGAATCCCTAGAAATAAATTAGGAAGCAAAGTATATTTCTTAACGGACAAATAAATAAAATTAAGTTTAATTAGGAGGTATATAATTTATACCACAAATCCAAATTAACCAATTCCCAGATAGCTTTGATAATTTTAAACAGAATTTCTCAAATGCGTTTTTCCTAAATTTAAATCAAAAAGCATGACAAACTTAAGTTTGTTTTAGTTTAGTTCTTGTTGGACCATAAAAATGTATTCTTTTTATGTGAATTAAACGTTAAATCTAAATTATTTTAATAACGATTCCTTGTAGTAATATTTATAAACTATACCCATATAAGACAAAGAAAAGTGACTTCCTACTGTCGAAAAAATAAAATTAATAAAATAATCGATTTTTAACAGTTTTAAAAACAGCTCATAAACTAAAACGCGAAAGGTAGAAGTTTTGCTCATAAATGTCAAAAATATGAGATTTTATTAAGTATGCTAATGCAACACTGTATATTAGAATTAAAATTGAAAACTTACCTGATTACTTGTAGGCTCAAAAGACGGAACAACCATACTGGCCGGCGGACCAGGGTCAACCTATCTGATACATGCGTGCAATGTAAAGTCACGCGCAATGCTTCATGAACACCGACCCGAAGTCAGCCGATTCTGGCCAAAAGTAAAAATCATCCTTTAAAAGCTAGTTCATACAGACGCGAAAAGCGATTTGCGAAACGCGAATTTCATTCTCATTGGTCACTTTCAAATAAAATTAAAGGCGGGTAATTTAAAATTAAGATAGTTTAAAGATGTTGCGAATTCGCAAGATTTAAAATGTAGTGGGCGGGAAACTTGAGACTATTTCAATTTCTGGCTAATATTCGCGTGCGCACATGCGTAGAAACCAAAGTTTATTTGTCATATGTCATTTTAAAACCAATTTTGTTATTATTATTTTCATGTCATTCTAGTAGCTCTTTGGAATGTTATATTTGTGTTTATTTATTTGGTCCTATATCTAACTTGCCGAAACCTTGAAAACTTAATGTTAAATTTACTCAATAATGTTTTTTAAGTACAGCATAAATGAGCTGATTTAGCCAAATTACCCAAATCAATCATCAAAATGATGACATGAAGCCAGACAGAATAAAATGAAGTTTAATTAAGAGGTATATAATTTACAGCACGAATCCAATTAAACCAATCCCAAGATAGCTTTCAATTAATCTAAACAAAAAGTTGTTTAAGCCGTTCTTTTGAATTTAAAGGAAAAGTTAATTTTAACATGGGTTTTGAATCGCCCGAGAAAATCATGTTAGTTTTAGTAAAAGGGAAAAGGACTGCACGATTTTTTGTGTAAAAAATCTAAAACATCATTAAAAAGTTCTTTGTTCTCGTAGCCATATTTTATAGGGTATACCTTTATAAGACCAATAAAAATCGCATCGCAATAGCATACGAAATAAAATCTTTGTTTTTCAAGTGTAAACAAAGAAATTTTGCTTCTTATATGACTGTTTAAAACTTTTTTTCTAACTCCTAAAAAACTAATTTTTTATATCGTATTTTATTACGAGAGAGAAATTATTTCCATTGGTCTTGCATCTCAGTTGCCGACTCCGGTAAAAATGAATTAAAAATTAACTGAATAATGCTTTTTAGTAGGGCATTAACAGAAATATTAGATATGAGGCAGCATGTCAAACCAAGTACAAGCAAACCAACTGGCTACAGCGCTGAGTGTAGTATTACATGTACCACTTGGTGCCACTTTTGACCCCTTCATAACTCAAAACCTCTTTAACGTAAACACAAGCAATTAAGTTTGTTTATTTATATTCATAAGAACAACCAGAAGCTAAATTTTCATAAAAGCTAGCTCAAACGGTTATAAGAATATAAAGTGCCAAAAAGTCGTCAATTTTCCACTGACTGACTATATGTAGATTAAAAACCTAACCCACTTCCAGATAACCAAGAAAGATAAAATTTGGAATCTAGCTCGATAATTGTGTGTAAGCGTAGGAAAAAGTCTGAAAATAAAAAACATGAATAAAAAGTATGGGAAGTTAGGGGTTTCTATCTAAAAAGTTTTTTAAATTGTAAAGCGTTTGAACCATTACAAGTAGGTATTCAAGACTCTCCCAATATTTAAATTATTATATTTGCTATATAACAGAAACATAAAAATAAAATTAAGTTAAAAAAGTGGTGTCTTTATAAAAAAAATATATAGGCTAATAAAAAACCATTAACAAATATTGTTATATTTCTCGGACTTTCCTAATTTAGGCATAAACAGGAAGCATGTTAATAAGGTAAGACAGCAGATAATAAATGAGCAACGCTCACTGTTATTTCTAATGTATAAGAAAATGTAGACAAAAACATGAAAAAGGAAACTATGCACAACAAACACAAGAAAAAATATTAAATCTATATACCTGCCTAGTTTTCTTTGCATAAATTAATGATATCCCACCAAAAACATAAATGTAAAAAGGGTAAGCCAAGTTCAATACCAAAATTATGCTTGGCTTCGCCTTAAAAAGAATGAAGATCCAAATGGGTACCAAGTTCAATACAAAATCTAAATATCTATGAGATCCTAAAGTGAGTTAAATTTGACTTGGCCAGTTTTAATTCGATTAATTCCTACCAACTTGAAATTTTTAAATCCTTACCAACAAATTTGTATAAGGCAGAGAAGTTCCTGATAAGTTTTCAGGCTCATTATTGCTTTTAGGTAACTATAGTATTTAAAATTATACCTATATGTTGTCTAAAACACCCTAAAAAAATTAATACCTATATTTTGTTTAAAACACTTAAAAACTTAATTATATTTAGCATGTAATCTATTAGGAACTTATTTCAATATTCCTACTGTACAGTGTTGTTTGCAACGTTGCGTTTCTTACTTCACGGCTCATATGTTTAAGTAGGCTGTGCTTGTGATCTAACGATCAAAAATATTTTTAACAATGCAGCGTTGCCGCTTATACCTAAAGTAACATCAACTTTTATATTTTAAATGGAACAACCTGTATATTTTGCTATTTTGGATCCACCATTAATTATTTAATATTTTTGCCTAATATTATCCTATACCTATCTCTAACGGTTTTTAAGTAAATGTCTTAACACGTCTTTAAATAAAAAGCTTTTATTACTCTATCTGCATTCGTAAATACCTAAAAATTAGGGTGTAGCATCTTAATACCCTCTACATTGATTTTGTATAAAAAGTTTGTTTTAAATTATATAGAGTCGCTTAAAATTCGTAATTTTACCCAGGCACGCAAATAGGTTTTTAATTTTTGTTTTATCTAAAAACTGAGACACGGGACCAGCACTAAAAATATAGGTGATACTACTGGCCCTAGAAGAAACACTTTGGTAAAGAAAATTTATAGTTTGGAATTTGCGAAAAAGTTAGTTTTTGGTTAGCCCCCCAAAGAAAATCCAAACTTTTAAAGGCAAATTCTTCTTTTGTATTTTTTCGTAAACTTGATCAAATTTTATGGACAAGTATCAAATTTTATGAAATTGTCTGTATTTTTCAAAAAACTATAGCCAGTTAAATTTGTTTTACTCTACTTATTTTTATGCGAAACTTTCAAATACCTCTATTTACAAGAAAAAGGCAGATATTTTTAGGAAATTCAAGATTTGTCGATAAAATGTGAACACATTTACGAAAAAAATTAAAAAGAGAATTTGCTTTTAAAATTTTTGATATTTTTGGGGCTAAACAAAACACTAACTTTTTTTCGCAAATTCCAAAATGAAAATTTTCTTTACCAAAGTGTTCCTTTTACAACCAATAGCATCTGGTATAAATTTGGTGTTGGTCCCATGTCTCAATTTTTGAAAAAAGCAATTTGAAAATCCTAGTTGCGCCCCCGATTTTACCTCTAGATATATATTTTTTTAATAGAACGCCCTGTATATAATCAATGAATCTGAAGTGCCATTAAAAGCCTTTTCAAATGATTTATCATATTCCTATACCTAAATGCTATGGTTTCGGAGATAAAAGTAAGTTTCTTTAAAAGATATAAATATCATAGTTAATATCACTTTTGAATATAAGCGGCAACGCCGCATTGTTAAAAATATTTTGGATCGTTGAATTACAACGCCGTTACCGATGTTGCCAAATTTTCAAAAAATCCAATATTCCGTTTTCAGTAAACGTCTAATGTACCATCGACCTTGAGGCATTCTGTATTTGACAGACACAATAAGTATATATAGTATTACATGAATTATTAATTTTTCAAAGTTTATCTATAATTAATCTTTATAAATGAAATATGATGCTAAGTTTATTTCTTTCCAGTCAAATAAATAAAATTAAGTTTAATTAGGAGGTATATTTACAGCACGAATCCAATTTAACCAATTCTAAGATAGCTTTCGATTAATCTAAACAAAAGTTGTTAAAGGCGTTCTTCTGAACTTAAACGAAAAGTTAATATTGACTCGGGTCTTGAATCGCCTACGGGAATCGAGTTGTGTTATTTCTCAAGTAAAATTACTTTTGCAAGGTTCCTTTTGTGTACTTTTGTAATTAGCTGAGCGGAGATTTTTCTCCGATTTCTTTTAAATACTTTAATACTTCCAGTTATGATTTTACGTTTTACCTGGCTAAATTGAGTTTCTTTGAAAAAAGGGCAGCCATAGAAATATCACGAAAAAATTAAATTTAAGAAGGGAATGAACACCAGCGCATGAAATTTTTTCTTGGAAGATTTTTTGAAGTAGCAATTTCCTAGTGCAAATATTTAATTTAAAAGTAAATTTTTGATTTAATACGAGATGTCCCTAAAAGGCACGAAAACTATACTAGTTCAAGTTCCTCACACTAAAGCATTACCATCTAATGCAACTTATATTAGTCAATAAGTGGTTGATTGCAAAGTTGGAAGGATTATTTAGGGCTAGTTTTTATAATAAAAATTGTTAAAAATTTATGTATTGCCAAACAATTTGGCAATACACATAAAAGGAACTTGTAAGGTATATTTGGAAAGCTCCTCCTGTAGTATATTGAACATAACGTAAAATATATTAACTTTTTAAGCTAGTCTGTATTTTTCTTTTAAATATTTTTTTACATATGTATGTTACCCAAAAAAAAAATATCCGTAGAAAAAATTGTTTGGAGTAGTCACTTTTAGGATATCTGAGATAATTCCTGTAGGGGCTTTAAATTTTTATATGGTTTTTAAAATATGATGCTAAAAGGTCAGCATTTTTGTTGGTATTTAAAATTATTAAAGCTAAAAAATATTTTAAATGAAATCACACAAATATTTAATTCAGTATCAAAAGAAAACAATTTTTTAAACTTTCTTGATCTGAAAATAATAAAACTTAATAATAAACTAAAATATTAGGTTTATGGAAAATCAACACAAACATATTATGTTATCTCTAATAACTCCAATCACACACACTCTTATAAAATGTCACCCTTTTACAGTGATATAAAAAATAATAATTATTAAAATAATATAACATATTAAATAATAAAATCAGGCTATTTGGACGATGCCTGGCATTGTTCCTAGTGCTACCGAACACGAACAATCCAAGCAAGAGAGTACTGCCAGCGAGCTTGAAGGGGTTGCGGGTGCCAACAGCAACCTACGAGAGGCCTTAAATCGGTCCGGCAGCCTATGTTATACTACCCAAACAGCAAAAACTTTCCACTAAGCAATCCCCCATATAAGTAAAGCATGCGTCGCCACTATTTCTTGATCTTGCTGCAGAGCTGGGATACACTGCCAAACGATGGTTAAGCTGTGGAGCAGACATAAAGCATCGCGAGACCCGTGCTTTACTTATATGGGAATTACCCAGTGGAAAATTTTTGCTGTCTGAGCGGTAATTGGCGCGGCTCTGTGGGGTGACATACCGCAGAGTCGAGGTTAATAGTTTACCACATTTTTGAGACGCAATCATTGGCCCAGTTCTCGTCTGGCGTCTTGTTAGGATTTTATTTTATTAGATTAAAATAATTTCAACCAAGTACTATAAACCTATGTTTATAGATTGAAACCTTAGTATTGTAAGTAACTTAATATTAAATATTTCATTATTTTATTTCTTTTAAAGTCATAATAACTTTTATTATAATGTGTCAGAGCAGAATAGTTCTACATGTATAAAAGTTTTAATTTTCATAAAATGTTGAATACATTTTTTAATTTCATTTTGGAGAAAAGTCAAATATTATTTTCTTTTTAATATTTGTCAAGTCAACACATTTAATTTATGCTACCCTTCTAAGCTACATCCAACGAAAATTGTTGTAAGAAAAAAGTTGGACTTCTCGTCAAAATGACGCTACTGACGAAAAATTAGCTTGTTAGTAATAACTTGAAAAAATGGTCCCGGAATCCCAAACTATTTGTAACTAAATACTTCCCAAAGTATTTTTTACTTTCCATAAATTTTATCAGCATTACCCTATATTATTTCACACTTCCACACTCAGGTGACGTTATACAAGCCATAAATTAAATTTTTTATCGAAAAAGTTTGGTGAGAGGGCTTATACGCCTTTTGAAATATGGACTTAGTGCCCTTTCTGTAAACTTTACTGCTCGGGGCTATCGAACGAAATCCTATGGGGTATTCAGGCCCTCGGCCCTTAAACATGTGAGAGTGAAAACGGAAAATTAAAATAAATGTGGTTATGTATCTTTTTGCATAGCCAGCGCTTTTATTTATTTTATTTTTCTTATTTTTTTTTAATTACGCTTTTATTATGTAATGCTTATCTTTTTATTTTGTTGCTGGTTTAATTCCTATTATTTAGCTGTTAAGATAAGAATTTTTTTTAAGTGTTATGGTAAAATGATTAAAAAATGACATTTCTTAATTATATTGAAAATATTGTTGGAAATTATGGAAAAAATCCTGTAAAAGCCATGATACCAATAAGATTAGTATTAAGAGGTGCCGCATGATGAATTTTAATGCTTTATATGATTAACATAAGAAAGCTTGTTTTTTTAGGGTTAGGAATTTAATGACTATTTAACGGTTTATCAAAAAGGCTGGACGAAATCAGTATCCTATATAAAATTAAAGGGTCCACGAAAAAGCTTTATTTATAATTTCTTGAAGATATGTTCTGTAGTTTGGCGGATTCATTTAATGGATGGTATTTCTTTGGGTACACCATGGCGTGTACCCAAAGAAGTACCATCCATTATAATTTCTTGATAAATTGGCGCGTTTTCAAATGGTTTAGTTTTATAATTAGATTAGATTAGATTAGATTAGGAGGTGGATTGCATATCCTCTAACACTGCAACCTGCTCAGGTTTATTGTGTGTCCTCCGTCCATAGGTTAGAGCACGCTATCCAAGCCGGTCTGTTTAATCAGACTCCACAAGCTTGAAACTGGCCCCTTGGTATATCTTTCCGCTTCAGGTTTGTCTTTACCCAGCCTTGCAAACCACAGACGACAAAGGGCTTCGCAGTAGCACCATACGTGTTCTGCGGTTTCTTCCTCCTCCTGGCAGAACCTACATAGGTTTTCTTCTGCCAGGCCCATAGTTTCCAGGTGTTTATTCAGTCTGCAATGACCTGTCAGTTAACCCACTATTATTCTTACTGCCTTCCGGTTATAATTCAGAAGGTCTTTTGTAAATTCTGGCGAGTAAGCCTTGATGAACACTTTCGCCTGACGCTGTCCTGGTGTTCTCCTCCACCAGTCTTGTGATTCCCTCATAATCCATGATCTAATGGATGACCTTACCTGGCATGATGGAATACCACAGTAGGGCTCAGGACCTACCATTGTCCTACCAGCCCCCTCCTTTGCCAATTTATCAGCTTCTTCATTGCCTTCGTGGCCTTCGTGTCCTGGTACCCAGGCAATGGTTAGCTTGTTGGACGCACCCACCTCTTCCAGGGCAATTACGCAGTCCCGCACCAGCTTGGAGCTGATTTTGCATGAACTGAGTGCCCTGATGGCTGCCTGGCTGTCCGAATAGATTACTATGGTTTTATCCTCATAGCTCCTTCTGATGATTTCCCTAGCGCATTGTTCTATAGCTACAATTTCGGCCTGGAACACAGTAGGGTGTTGTCCGAGACCCAAGTTTATTTCGTCCTTGGTTTGTCCCCATATATACCTGCTCCAACTCCTTGGTCTGTTTTGGAGCCGTCTGTATACCAGATTTAGTTTTATAATATAATGTATAATAAATTTTTTTTTAACTAAAATTTGTTTTAATTATTTTTTCTTACTTTGTGATATTAGGGTAGTTTTATTACAATATTTCATATATTCGCTGATAACAAGTAATAATTATTGCAATTATTTTTTGTTAAACACTCATTTTAATGTTTGATCAACAGGCCCTCACGTTCGGTAATTTACTAGAAAACTTTACACATACATTATAAATTTTATAAAGAGCCCAAAGGTTTACATCTTTATTCATAAAGTCATGGGTTAAATTAAACGCTTTAAAAATAAACATAGAATCTTTCGCTACAAAGTAACTCATACCTATTTGCAAAAATTACTAATATTTTTCTGCGAAAATCACTAATAACGCTCCGCAAAAATAATTAAAAATTATTAATACTGAATAGTTTCGCCGGAAAATTAAAAAAAAAAAAGAGAGAGAGAAAATATTATAAATTATAATTTAAAGTTAAATTACTTTGGAGCGGCCGGTTATTCCAAAAATTATAATAAGTTTTTTTGAAAAGTGTTTAATTTTATACAAGAAGATAATTTCGTCCAGCCTTTTTAATAAACCATTAAAAAGTTGTAAGTTTCTAAACTTTGCGTCTCAATGCAAAACACATCCGACATCTTAGGAAATTGTAAAAAATGATTTAAATACGCTATTATAAAGAATTTTTTTCTACAATCCATTTCCAAATTGAAAAAGGGCAAAAACCGACATCTAATATGAAATATCGCTAGTGAAAGTTGCGCATAAAATGCAATATCCGACATCAATTAGCCTAAATTACTTGCAAATACCGACATCTTAAACGCAACCAATCATCGTTAAATATTAGGTTGGCCGCGCATGCGTAGTTAAACGCGCGCCAGTAAGTGGACCGACCCACTTCGTAACGAAAAGATTTAAGTATTGTTTTTTGGGTGTAAAATGGAAAAAAGTGGCGAATAAAAAGAAATGGAAAGGGGAAAAAGCCAAAACAAAAAAAATTTGAACTTTAAATGAAAATTCCGGATTCAGACGAAGAAGAAATTTAGTGAAATATATAGCAATTATAGTAAAGAATTGTAGCACAACGAATGTAGTTTTATTTAACAGTTTTTGTTTAAAAACGCACCATCTATAAAGCTAGTGGATCCTACACTATTTTAGTAAGCTTCGTGTAAAAGTGGATGATATATTAAAGAAGAAAAAATGCTTAATTGCTTTAGCACATATATTATAGTAAAGGATACATATGGATTGTTAATGTTAACCTAATTTGGACAATACTATTAAATATAAATTGAAGCAATGATAACTAAAGGTGCGTTTAGACTTGGAACAAGTCGCCGCGATCGGCGCCTCGTTTAATACCAGAAATGGCCAGTTTTATTTAAAATTCCCGTCCAGACTGCAACTGCCCTTCGTATCGAATAACGTCCCCACCAGGCTAAGATCCGCCCCACGACGGTCGGGACAGTAAAACATGCTTGTTTGCGCTAATTTAATTGTTTGGCGTATGGGTTATTGCAATCTACAGCTTGTCGGTTTTTGGCGTCACAATAAAGAAAATAATTGCCTTCCTGCTTCTTATCGGATAGGTGTGCGGTTGGTAATTTTAATTAGCTCAGAAAGATAAACCTTTGGCTACCATAAAAATCCGCATTTCCAGATCGGGCAGTGTTCGACAGATGCAAGCTTACAGTGCAAGGAAATTACAGACAATAAGGAATTTTTATCTTTTATTTTTGTAGAATTTAAAATTAGTGTCTTAACACTTATGCATTGTAGTGTTCACTACAAGTGTGATGTATAATAAAAGAGAGCAGTGGTAAAGGAAGCGTTAAATTGTATTAACCGTAACAATATTTCATTCTGCAATTTGGTAGTGCCTGTGGTACAATTTTCGCTCAAAACTTAGTAGGCGCTATGGCAAAAGGTTTTCCGAATAACTTTATTTTTATTTGCTCCAATGTGTGGCGACCGTCTTTTTACTAGAAGAAATTTGTAAAATTTAATGTATTAATTTTTTTACATTTTTTTGTGTAATTATATAGGCCTAACAAGAATATATTTTTTTTTTTTTAATTTTTATCCATATTTATTAAAACTGCTTTATTCATTCTATAATTTTGTGTGATTTTGTTTAACTCTGATGGTACAATTGTTCTTTATTCTAGAAAAACAAAACCTAATTTCCATCAATTAAAGAACTGCTTTAAAACCACATAAGCACAAATAATAAACCTTCTTTTAGAAAGGGAATACGTATGTATAAAACGTAACAACTACATAGGGGTAAAGCATGTAAAAAGTAAATAAAAATGCAAAACCTACAAATTACTTGCGTGTAAAATCGGGTACAATCAGCATACACATTTTTTGTTCCCCTTTCGATATTCCATGTTGTCAGTCGAAGCTTTTTACCAATTTGCATCCAATATTTTGAAAGAAATTTTGTCCATTTTATGTATACGAAGCTTTTTTTCAATTTCGATATTTTTTATGTACTTTTACAGAGTCAACAAAGAGATTAGGAAGAATTATAAATAAAATTTTAAACTTTCCAGTTTGTAATGAGGTAACTTTCTAATTGGTTATAACTGATGTTGAATAATTATTTTAACTTTATACCTAATGTTTTTGCAGGAGTTTACAAAACCTGCAATAATATTGAAATAAATATGCTGCCAACGTTAGTGACATTGAATGCCAAATTTAAAGTTATTTATTCTATTCTATTCTATTCATTCTATTCTATTCTATTCTATTCTATTCTATTCTATTCTATTCTATTCTATTCTATTCTATTCTATTCTATTCTATTCTATTCTATTCTATTCTATTCTATTCTATTCTATTCTATTCTATTCTATTCTATTCTATTCTATTCTATTCTATTCCATTCTATTCTATTCTATTCCATTCTATTCTAACCTGCTTTATTCTATTCTTTTCCAACCAACCAGAAGCAACAAGAACTTTTTAGATATTTTTCCAAACTATGATATTTACAGGGTGTAATTTAATTCATGGCTAAGAATGCAAAATAAAAATCCATGGCCTATTTTTAGACAAAATGTTTATAGAAACATAAATCCCAAAACTCTTAACTTTGAAGATATAGGGTGTTAGAATTTTGAAACAAAAATGAATTTTTGATCATAACTTCAAAACTGTTTGGGATATTTTCATAAAATTTAACATGTACGTAAAAGGTACATGTTTACTTGTAGCATTTTTTAATGTAGAAGATTTTTATTTTTTTTCCAGTGGCGTCCGAACGGGATCTATACTGGAGATTTTTTTAAAAATGTATAGTACGGTTTTTTCAAAATAAAAAGAATTTTTAAAATCTTTACCCTTTTTTTTAATAAATACAAACATCTTACTTTCTTTGCCACAATGCACTATTTTTGCGCAAAAATAAATACCGTTTTCAGACGTTTGTGGTGTAACGAAAGTATTTTAAAGTAGTATGCTGGTCCCCTATTAGTTTTTTACGCAAAAATAGTGCATCGAAAAAAAAAAGTCAAATGGTCAAATTTATTGCAAAATAAATAAATATTTAAAAAACCTTTTTATTTTTGGAAAAAGCAATCTAATATTACCTACTTACTTACTTACCCCCTATTTTTTTACTTTATAGTATATAAAACAATTAAAAATATTGTTTTTTGGATATATTCTTGTCATTTAAATTCTATTCTTTTAAAATGGCACTTGTATGATACCAATTAGCCAGCATTTTTCTTTATTTGAACACAGACAAATATTACCATTTCTTGTTTGCCATGTTCTTCAATATTTACACTGGCTCTCTAAAATCATTAGGAACCAAGTGTTTTAAGAATATTTGAAATAACGGTTAAAGAACTTAATTTTAATATCTGCAATACACAAATACTTTTAAGCGCATAAAAATAGGTATGAATACATTCTCGATTTGCTACTGAAACCCTGTTAAATTAACAAACGGTACATTACTTTGATGTCCTCCTTGATGTCCCCCTTTTATTAAACGATTTAAATTTAAAAAAAACCTTAGGATATAAAATTAATGCATAAATACAATGTTTTAGAGTAAAATTGACAGATGAAAATTTCAAGATGGCGACTGGGAGCCATTTTGGAAAAAAATTAAATGACGAGGGGGTTCTTGGGGCACACTATTTTAAAGGTTCTGACTAGTTTTTATAACCCTCGAATATAAAGTCAATACCTTTAACTAATACAAAATGGCGGCACTTTAAAAATTACCTTAATACCTCATTTCGATGGCCATAACTAATAAAGTTAGATTTACCTAATTGAGTATTTTTTTAAAGCTGTTTTAAAAATCTTTTTAGGGAGATACTAAGTATATATCTTTTAATAAAACACCCTGTAAATTATATCACTAATAGAAAAAATTTTTAAAAGCCAAAAAGAAAATACCACATTTATTACATCTAACTTTATTAGTTTCGGAAACATGGCCATCCAATTCAGGTAAATACTTGTTTGGTTCACTACGTAAATAGGTAATTTTTAAAGTGCCGCCATTTTCTATTGGGTAAAGGTATTGACTTTATCTTTTAGGTTTATAAAGTACTTGTCAAAAGCTTTAAAATATTGTGTTACAAAGCCCTCTTTTCCATTTCCAAATTTTAAGATGGTGCCCAGCCGCCAGCTTGAAATTTTCATTTGTCAATTTTACTTTAAAATATAGTATTTATGCAATAATTATCCATATGCATATGCATATATTATCCCAAAGCCTTTTTGTTTAAATTGACTCGTTTAAAAAATAAAAGGGGAGGTGCATTAAAAATAAGCACTGTAAATAAAATTTTATTGCGTAGAGACGACCCTGAAGGTGCTTGCCACCCCCTAAGGAGGTGGACATTTTTTATTAAATTTTAACCAGACTTCAAATAAGTGAATATTAGCAATAAATGTTTTATATATTTTTTATTTTATACCACTATTATTTTTTAACTTATTTGCAATAAAACGGACAAATCATTTAACCAAAAAATCGACGATTACATGGGTTTTTTATGAATCACTCAAAAATTATGCATTTAATCAAAAAGCTGCGATAAGCATAATTGTAGCTTAAAAAAACAAACAAAATATTTTTTTTTATATAATTTTTTGCTACGACCTATACAAACTGTTATTTGTTAAAAAGTTAAATAACGGGAAAATGCTACATTTTTCGAGAAAACTTTATCAAACTTTTTATACAGCGTGTCTTCGAAAGTTCTGACCAAATAAAAAACATTGTTATTATTAACTTCACGAAAATAAATGTCTGTTTATAAAAAGTCCTGCTTGATGAGAAAATACATTTTCACAAAAGTATTTTAAGGTTGCATGTATCTCAGAAACTAAGCAACTCCGAACATATGTTAGAAACTTTTATTCATAAAATGACATAAGAAATAACACTTTAAAGTTTGGTACCTTAGTAAGGAAATAACCCTTATTTTATTTTGGAAACAAGTAATTTTTGAGCCACCCTGTACATCCAACCTTAAAATATTTTTGTGGAAATGTATTTTCTGATCAAGTAGGACTTTTAGTGAAAAGACCAGTTTTTTCTTGAAGTTAATAATAAAAATATTTCCCATTTGATAAGAACTTCCGAAAACACGCTGTATAAACATATTATATATTTTTTTAAATTTGTGATGGGCAAAAATAAACGTTTATCAATGAACCTTTGTTTAGTTTTTACTAAAAACATACTTTTTTATTTAAAACCAAATTTTTAAAATTAAAACCGCTAAAAACAACATAAACAAGGTATTTAATGGAACTTATCTGATTACCAAATTTGTTGTGTACAGCATTATCATATTTCGCTCTGCTTTCCATGATATGTTACAACTAAAATTTGGATAATGTGGTACAAACGTATTCATTTATCAATAATGTGCTTTATGCTTTTGCAGAATTTAATTTATTGTATATTAGTTGCTAGCATGAATATGATACCACAATATTTTACAGACTTTAGGGTACATTAGTCTTATTGTATGCATTTCAATGGCGAGATAATTAATATTAATATGCTAATAATAACAGCCACACAAAGTCCCATAAAATTAATATTTTCCGCTAGTAAAATTTTTATTTTGTTATTTTCAAGTCCCTATGCATAAGTCTTATATATGGGGTTTTGAAATACGGAGTTTCCAGGCTGTTACAGATTCGAGGGCCCCATTAGGATCTTAAAAACGGTAAAAGATACAGGGTTGGTTAAATTGGGGTGAAGTTGCACATTTATATGCTTAACAATCTTCCGTTTTAAGAATTTAAAAATTTTTAGCCGTTCTAAAAAAGACATTTTAAAGCCAGTATCATATTGCCATTACCATTTTTCCGTTGTACAGGGTCCGGCACTGAAACTTTCTTTTTCAATGATACATGGTGGCGCGACTGGAGCTAGTTGCAGCGCGTTAGTGCGCTTAACAGAGAGCGTTGGTGAGGAGATTTGTTTGTTAACTGTCGTCAGTCGTAAAAATGATTTGGGCACGAGAGCAACGCCCGTTCGCCGTTGAGACCTACTTTTCACAAGGCCGGTCGATCATCACCGGGCAGCGTTACAGTACAATATTACCCCTAGAGGTGCTGTTCCGGCCCAAGGATCCATTTTATCATGGGTGGAGGCTTTTAGAGCAGATGGAAATGTGTCCCGCAAGAGACCAGGAGCAACACGGACAGTTAGATCACCCGCAAATATCGAGGGCAGTCCGACAGTCGGTTTTGAGATCTCCTAGACGATCTGCTTCGAAACGCCTTAGGCAATGTATGGTTCCAGCAAGATGGGGCCACAGCCCACACATCACGACTTTGAATGCCTGTTTTGAGACAAAATTTTCCAGTGCGACTTATCTCCAACCGAGGTGACATTCCATGGCCCGCACGATCGCCAGATCTAGCCTCATGTGATTATTTTCTATGGGGCTACCTCAAATTAAAAGTGTATAACAACCTGGAAAGAATTAAAAAACAATATTCGTTACGAGATAGCCAACGTACCGAATGATATGCTGGAAAGGGTCCACGCACAATTTAGAAATCGGTTACAGCAATGTATCGACAGTAATGGTAGACATTTGTCAAATATTCTATTTAAAACAACTCGATTTTAAACTTCCCATGTTAATGTCTAATGCTAATAAAAAAATAAATAAAAATGTGCAATATATGTTTTTATTTTTTACCTATGAAAAAAAAGTTTCAATGCCGGACCCTGTATAAAATAATGTCATAAAATATAATATTCGACGTTTCCATTTTAATATCATAAACTTTATATTTTTAAATGATCGGAATATTTGGTTTTAAATTTTAAATACTCATAGTAGGGGAGCCCAAGAGAGGATTTTGGGATTTTCTACAGCGCAGCTAATATACCGAAGGATACCTTGTTTCCGGTTAAGTATCTCTACGAAATATGAGCCCCGTATACAGGGCCGATCGTAAAAACCAAAATATATCCATCAGAAATTTTCGAACGCGTCAGATTAAAAAAGGGTACGGTAATTCCATGCTAAACAGGGTATATTTTACTAATCTGACAATTTCAGAGTAAAAGCAAAGAAAGCGAAGCGCTAAAAAGTTGTAAAAATCATCATTGAAACATTTTCGAGCGTGACTATGTTTTTTTTTCATTTTGAGGAAGTATTTTTTTGACATATTTAAAAATCTATAACCGCTTTCCTCACCGATGAAAATGTATACATTATATAACATTTTTTCTTCTTATCATCTAAGCTTTGCAACATAAAAGGTCTTTTTAATGCTCAAGTTAATTCCCATTTAGCATTATGGGCTCCCCTACAACCTATTTTAATTTTAAATCGAACGACATAATACACTTTATATTTGTACGACGTTCCCACAACCAAAAACCATCGTTCACTATTTCTCCATTAAAAAAATAAACGATTTAATGCCAAAAGTTCTGAGATATTACCGTTCGCAGGTAAGTATGTATCCATTTTTTATGGCAGGCTACGATAAAGTTGATAGGGGCATTTAAATAAATTAAATAATTTATTTCATCACGTCTAGGTAATTGCATGTAATTTAAATTCCTAAACATGTTAGCTATAATAATAAGAAAAAATTAAAACCTATTTTTAAATATTTTTTTTTAATTATTTGATTATAAGTTACCACTCTCAGTTTGTTTATCTCAATTTTTGCATAATTCTTGAAATTTCGTTTGCTGGATTTGAATCCAGTGCATTAAAAATAATAACACAGTTTGCCATTGTAAGTAGTTTAGCGAAAAGTGGGGAAGGTTCATAGAGTTTTTATATTTTGCTTTGTGGAATGCCGTGTTTTAGGTATATCTCTTTTAATTTAAGACACACTAGTAGCTTAACTATTTTATATTGTAGTAGAACCTTAATATTATTGAAAATCCATATGCGCGAATTTCCATAAGACTTTTACAAAAAAGCAAAATGTATGAATGTACCCCATAAGAGGGGTTTTCATACATTCATACAACCTAAGGGGCACATTTAACATCACTATTAATTCGTCATAACTTTTGTTTATTATTGTTTTATACCGTACTTTATAAAAAAAACACAAATACATTTTTACATACAAAACAAATATCAAAATTCAAAATTAAAAAACAGGTTTTATCCAAATCTGTTAAGGCCTATTTTAACATCGCAATAGTTTCGTGATATGAACATAAGTAACGAATTGTGAACAAAGTGTCATTAAACGGTCTTTACGTTACATGTATGGTTATCTACCAAAGACACTTAATAACATTTTTTGTTTTAGTCACTTATATTTATTAAAAGTAACAATCTCAAAATGTAAAAAAAATATTGCTTATACATTATTAATTATATCAAATAAAAAACTCTAGTTAACACAAAGATACCTTAACTTACAAAACCTAAAATTAATATGCCTATGTTACTAACACATTATGACCTAAGATCTATGATAATATCATCACTATGTCCGATAAATTAACTGATCCTTGACATTCAAAGGCACAAAGTTCATAAAGCAGCCTGTTTTTTTTTCCGTAAAAATGAAACTTAAACTACTTTATATAATATTACAACTATAATCGTCGGTGTAACAAAAAATAGTAGTTAAAAAAATATTCATAAAGGGCCAGAGGTACAATAATTATACAGTATGAATGTGCCTCATATACTTGTGTATGAATCTGCCCCATCACATGCTAATTAATAAAAAAAATTGAAATAGAAAAACCGTATTTATCTATAATAATTTACACATTAAATTAGTGCCTTTGTATTATAATAATTAGGATTAAATAGCAATAACTAATCCAAAAAATAGTAACTGGCTATAAAATATGTCCAAAGTTGCGCGAGGCAAAAACACGTTCCGTGTTGTGCACTCGATCTTACCGCATCGAAAATTCTAAAACTTCACTAGTCTGTAAACATACATAAAAACTGTGCACACGCACTTACGTTACTATTTAACTTCGTGTCTAACTTCAGATAAACTCAATGTATGTAGGTGCCCCTTGTATGAATCCACCCCACTTTCCCCTATCACTTTATTTTTTGAGTTATTTCTAAGAAGTCGTGTCATTTGAGACCCATATTGTAGGAGTGCACTAGAAAAAACTAGTCCGTCAACTTGGGTGTTCTGCCATGTTGTATTTAGAATTAGTATCATTTGAAACCCATGTTGAAGCTGAATCAGCAAAAAAATGCTTTATGAAACTGTCTGATGCAGATTTTTATTAGTAATAATAAACATTTATTTTCGTGACGAGAAAAAAATTGACATTGTATCTCTGGTAACAGGTACTTAAATATGACTTTTTATAAAATTACTTTCTTCCCGTGGGAAAAAAAGTGAGTTTTTGTCCCGGACATATATACACGTATGTAAGTAAATGTAAATATTTAATTTTAGAATAATTTTATACAGAACTTACATTAACCTTATATTAATAGTCCAGCCAGATATTTTTAAACTTTATAATATTCCAAATAACTACCAAAGGATCGCTTTAACCTAGTTTCAACTTTTTAGTTTTAATCCGTTAAATTACAAAATTACATTGACAGATACTAAATAATTTTCCTAAAGGGTTTTCATAGTAATACTAGGTCTAGTTGTGTTTCAAATATACCAGTCGAACAGTTTGAAACTTCAAATTTTACATGATTAATTTTTAAATTTTAATATTATATCTTTCCAATAATAAGTCGTTGTTTTTCACAAAAAAATATGTAATATATTTACACTCATGTATCCCCCGTGGCGCAGTGGACAGAGCTTTGATGTTCAAAGCCAGAGATCGCCAGTTCTATTCCCAGCGGGGGAGACATATTTAGGTAGTAGTTATTTAATAAATAACGACCGTGGTGGCACTACCGCGTTATCTTAAAGGTGCTGTGAAATGCATAACTGCATGTTTCAGTGCTTGGACAACGTTGACGGAAGAGAGGGAACTATGGGTTAAACATCTAATAACCCGACACCCACGGTACTCTGGTATTTAGGCATATGCCTTCTTGGGATGTCAAAAAGATAAAAAAACACGGAAGAAACATTAAATTTTAGTTTCTGGTTTATTGTTTTCCTTCGCTTTGCGTCGGGAAAAACCTTTTTTACTAACTTTTGTAAGGGCTTATATACTGTACTGCAAGGGCTAATTGTCGTCTCAAATACAACCGCCGACCAGTTTTAAACTTTAAATTTAATATAATTAATTTTCATTTATTTAAATAACATTTTTTTTCATATTAAGTTTTCGTTATTTCCCGTCACAGAAAAAAAGTGTATTATACACAAGAAAAATTTTGTATTTTAGCTCTTGGCTTATTGTATTCGGTTTGCATCAAGAGGCAACACAACCTTGAGCTGAAATCTAAAACTTTTTTCCCTGTATAACAAAACAACTGTTTGTTTTATTTAAAGAGAAATAAACGGGTTTTAAGGTCAATAAATATGACATTAGGGACATTTTGCACCTCTTAAAATAACAGACGTTTTTTGGCCTCCTTATGGTAATCGTTATTAAACATAACGATTACAGCAGCAGTTTTAGACAGAGATTTTGCAGCCTCTTCGAATAAATTTATCTTGCGTCTGCGCTTTTGACACATAACCTTATTTTTACCTGTGGTTCACCGATTTTAAAGTTTACGAAAAATTAGTAGTTACTTTTAATCTCCATAAGTTATACATATATTGATATTTAAATATATGCAAATAATTCTCTTGATTTTGTTTTTCAAAGTAGATGTAACAATACAGTATAAGCACACCACAAAAAGTAAGGTTAGGTTTGGTAGTAGAATAAAAAGCAATTGTGTCAGATTGTAACATGTAAATAGATTACTGATTTAAAACATCCTTAAAAATGCAAGTCTGTTTTAATTTCTTTACACTATTTTATTTTTCTTACTGCTATGGATTTTTGCTAATTAGAGCCTATGTATCAATGATATTTTAATTAATACGGCATTAAAATGTCAACCTTTTTAAATTATTGATATTAAAAATTCTACAATCCGACAACCACGCAGTTTAACAATAGCGATAACGATAACGATAAGCTCTTCGGTATTCTTCCGTAAATAAAGTCCGGTGTGGTTAATAACGATAACGGATCATGTTTGCGTTACTGCGCAGACTCAGAATAACGTTAACCACAACGGAATGGCAAAATAAGAGGTGCAAAATGTCTCTATTAATCTGAAATTGTAGGGGAGACCGGGGATGGTTGACCAATTTCCAGTTTAAACATGTGTATTTTTATTGCCTTAGTGTTTATTTGTCTAAAAAGCAATTGCATTGATAGTGGCACTAATAAGCTTTGGAAAAAATGCCTGATTAGCTCGCTACTATTTACTATATAAGTGTACAAGTTCGATTTTACAAAATGGGGAAAACGAGTCAACCTACCCCGTGTCTGGGGTAAGTTGACTTGTTACTAGGGGTAAGTTGACCTAAGAAGTAATTAGTACCACATCTATGAAAAAATAGGGTTAAAAAATACCAAAATATACCAAATTGGCCTTTTTATTAATGAAAATAATATAAACCCTTCTGAAATCTTAATTAAACATAAAAAAACTTAACATAAACTCTTAAAATAAGAATCAGAAACAATAGGCATGAATCAAATCAGATACACATATATATTTCCTAATCAGTAACAAAAACGAAACTAGACATCTAAACTTTATATCATTTTTTTTTCTATAATTAGATAACAAATAATTTTATCTACCAAATGTTACCTACAGTATTATTTATATTTGTTTATTCATTTTTATCTTAAATATTACGAATCAACTTATAATGCGATCAAATCAGTCTTCTACATCGGAGGTGCAATTTTTGCATTCATAAAATAATATGGTGCCAGTTACACACTTTGTATGGGCCCATAGCTTGCACGAAGTGCACTGAACCCATTCTTCTTCAGGAATACTTGAACTATAAGATTCAGTGCACTCTATACAAAATGTTTCATCCCCGTCACTTTCATCGTCGTCACTGATGTTCTTATTTGCCGCACGAAGAGTTTTTTCCCTTTTCCCTTACTTTTGCTAGTGCCTTTAGAGCTTCTTTTGGTTATCTTTGGTTTCTTAGCTTTCTTGGATAGCATCTTATTAGATTGTTGTTTTGTTTTAAGTTGCATTAGATTTTCTTTTTCGGGTGTGTCAGTATAAATAGTACTTTTTCGTTTTCTAACATTTCTTTTAATTTCTAAACGTGGTCCAGCTCTTGGAAATGGTCTAATATTTTCAGGCAAAATATAAGAAGTGCTGGGCATACTTATATCTTTTACTTTAGATACTGGATTTTTTCAGGAGTTTTTAATCCATACTCTGTCATTGTCTCTAAGAGTGCTCGCTTGAAGCATATGAAGTTGATGCTATGGCATCCTGAGGAGTTGAACTACGTGGAACACTGGAAGCAGCTTCGCGGTCATACGGCGGTGTTGTTTGATCTGCTAATTGTGCAGCACTGGCAGTAATCGATCCTGGAGGTTGTGCAGGACTAGGCACATCTGGTGCGGGTCTGTCAGTCACATATGATCCGCTAAACTCTGAGTCCGGAAATACATTTTCATTGAGTGGTGATATTCCAGTTACTCGGAATCCGGATTGGATATTATCAATTGTAGCTGCTAGTGGCAACGATGTTTTTACTAACTCAGGTATATCATAGATTGTTATAGTCTTTCCTGGGTGGCTCGCTAACCAGTTGTCGCTAGCTTGGTTAAAATATTTCTTTAGGGGCCCATAAACTGTCCGGTCTAAAGGCTGCAGCTTATGACTGCAGTGGGGAGGAAATGATAGAACTGTAACCCCATTTTCTTGAAGTAATCCAGTACATCGATGGACAAATGCGAGTCATAATTGTCCAGCAGTAACAGAGCAGGCTTTTCCTTACTAGGTTTGACGTATTTAACAAAGTGTTTCGCAAATTTTTGAAAATTATCTTTCTTCATCCACCCAGAAGAATTAGCATCGCCATTGGAACCTATTGGCCCACCTCTAATAAAATGGTCTTTATAGTGGACACGTGGGAAAACGAAGAACGGAGGGACCATGTTACCAAGCGCGGAGATAGCAACTGCGACTGTCACCAGCATACCTCGTTCGGCAGAAGTCATTTTTCCTAAGTTTTTAACGCCACGACGAGCTATCACTCTATTAGGAACGTGTACCGTTGTCAGTCCTGTTTCATCAACGTTCCAAATATCACCAGGGCTTGGATTTAAACGTAGGTAAACAGTTTTTAGGTTATCAAAAAATAAGTGCACATTGGTTTTATTGAATGATGTCGCTCGAGATAAACTTGTAGCTTGTGGAGATCGTATAGAAAGAGTTGGATGACGTTTAAGGAAATTTCCCAACCAATCTTCACCAGCAATCTCTTTTCTATCGTAAGTTGCAGGAATAGATTTATTATTTTTTTCGCAAACTCATATGCAAATTTTCGTGACTCATAGGGTGTGAATCCATAATAAATGTCAGCAGCTCTCTTTAGATAATTTTCCAAAGCAAGCTCCTCCTCGTCAGTGAATATTTGCCTATTCTTTATGTAGCCAACTGTCTCCAAAGTTAGTTGAGATCTCGACAATTCGGGATTGCTTTCAATTTTTTTCTCATATTTACAACGTGGCGTTGAAGTGTTTTATACGGTATAGCAAATTCTTTGGCTGTCGAATTAATACTTCTTTCATCAAAAATTACTTGTTGACATGCTCTATCCATTACATCTTTGGGTGTTTTGCCGCGATTTGATTTTCGTTTATACGTCCGCATCGTACTAAAACAAAAACATACCTACAATACATACAATATACACTAATTCTGTTTAATATCTAGTTTACCAAAATTTTATGGGGCAGGTTGACTAGGTAGTCAACCAGCCCCCTTATAAATTAGTCAACCTAACCCACACCGCCTTACAATTTTTAACCATGTGCTATAACCTTAAAATGGCGCGTACATAAAAAAACTAAGGCGGCATACAAAGATCAACAATCAAACATTCGTATTAAACACTTTAATGAATATTGGCAAAAATTAAATAGGCCCTACAGCATATAAAATTACGACAAAAATTGTTACTTACGTGTCTTGTTTTTCAATACACTTTCACTGACAAACAACGTGCGTCTGCGACGCGATGTTCCTGGCAACTAAGCGGAGGAAGATAACAGATGCTCCCACCTAATCGGCCGGCGCAAGGCGTTTACGTAGCTTGCGTTTTTGACAGTTAGTCTACCTGCCCCTATAGTCAACCATCCCCGGTCTCCCCTACATTAAAAAAATATTTCGTTCCCTTTTAATTTATAAAGGAATGCGTAAAATGACAAAATAGAATTCATCATATCAAATATATTTTGCTTTAATATGTGTCCTTTGATATAAATATTAAATGTACTTCCCATTCATTTTAGGCATATAATTAATCACACTTATTTCGCCATCAACACGCATAAAAGCGGAAATCAATAAATATTTATTTGTTTCCATGCTAAATATTAGAATACATCAAAATCAATAGGACCGATGATTCAAGCATATCATTGGGTGAGTAATAAATAATATCTTACTAATTAAATTTTAACTAAAACATAATATTGTTATCAGATAAATTTTTAATTATAGCTATTGATATTATAATACAAATTTTTGTTTACTAGAAAGTTTTGACAAAAATTAAATTTAAATAGAAAATTTTCATTTTGTACTCATTTCAATGCGAATAAATCTATTGCCTTTTATAGTTTAGACACATATTTATTTCATTCTAAAATCGATGCCGTCAAGTACACAAAAAATGATAAAGCAAATAAACCCTTTTGTGAACAATGATTTATTGCAGCAAAAAATATTTAACCCGACGACTACGCCACGCGTTACAGGTTTTATGGCACGCCAGAGACGAAATAAAAGGATGTTTTTTAAGTACCTGATACGTATTTTCGCAAGATTTTTATTTATTTATCAACAAAATATGTAATCAGGCTCTGTCAAAGGCTATGTGCTTTCAAAAAGGTTGGTTTACTTTATCATTTTTTGTGTACTTGGCGGCATCGCTTTTAGAATGAAATAAATATGGTTCTAACTATACTAAGGATTTCCGCGCTCGTTGCTGCGCAGGTGAGATCGGCAACGACGATCATTTAAGTTAAATAACGTGGTGCGCGAGAAACAGTGGTAATAATTTTATCAAATTAAATGGGTCAATCAACTTTTTATTTTTATAAACTTTTTTAAATATTTTTCATTTATAATAATTGATTAATTGACGTATTTTCTTACTTAAATTGTAATCTGCAATGAGCAGAGCACATTAAACAGTTTCATCAATAAAACCAGAAAAAATCCGATTAGGTACGTCTGTTTACAGGGTGGGTCAAATTAAACTTGACAACTAATAATAAATTTTTATTTGTTGCGCCGTTTTTATTTTAAGAAAGGCTAATAGGTTAATATGTTTTCTAGAGGTTTGCCAATTTTGGTCAAATATATCTAGACAAGACTGGACTAACGGGACTTTTTCCAAAATACTGTATTTAACCTCGTTGCAAAAGAAATCTGATTTAGCAACAATTAAGCTAATACGTTTTTTTGTAGACAATTTATAGGAAATAATTCAGTAGAAGCGAATTTGACAACAATGTAAAAACTTAGGAATTATATTTATTTTTACAAAATAGTGCTTCCAATAAAGTATGCAGTTTTGTCGATTAAAATTTAAAAAAAAAAATTAGGTAATTTTTGAAAATCAAAAATGTGAGGTTACCCTGGTTACCAAGTTGGATGCTGACCAAACTGAACAGTAAATAAATTAAACATAAACGTATTAGCCTAATTGTAGATAAAATTTAAAAAATTTAACGACGCTGCATCATTTTAGAAAAAGTACCGTAAGTCCAGTCCTGTTTAAATCTATTTGACCAAAATTACCAAACCTAGAAAAAACATACATATATAACAAATAAGGTTGTAAGTACCTATTAGCCGCTCAAAAATGAAAAAAGATTGGCGCAACAGATAAAAAGATATTATTAAATAAAAAGTGTGCAAGTTTAATTTGGTCCACACTGTACATAATAAGATCACTACCAACAAAGCTAATCATTAGGCCATAATACTATATCCCGCGGACGATCAAATTCTCCTACAACAACAATTCATTTATCCAAGTACCTTGCTGCCCAACGGACATTTTTTATACTTTTTAAACTTTAAAGTGCCCAATAGACCATACTTTATTTTTATTTATTTTTTATGCTTACAGTAAAATCTGGATCACATACTATTCAAAAGACCATGATTTATTAAAAAATATTAATTACTTACCTTAATTATACAAGTAACTAGTTTTTCAAGACACTAGTTGTCGGACGGTCATGAGGTGCGCCACTCTGTCTAAATATACAGGGTGTTTACTTATTGCAACTAAACAGTAAGAAAATCTAAAGACATATTTTTGAGCCAATTTTCTAAAAAAAAGTTCGTACATAGGTCCAGAAATGCCTTGTTTCTAAGAAACAGGGTGTTAAACTTTAAAAAGAAAATCGGGTTTTTATTATTATGTTAAATATGCTTAATCCAATTTTTATAAAATTTGGCCTTTGCTTTTATTAAAATAGAAAGGTAATGTTCTAAACTAATTTTAATTTATGATACCAGTGGCGGCGTGGGATGCATCTAGGCTTATATTATTGACAGAAAAATGTAGGCCACTGACATTTCTGCAACTTTTAAATTTTTTCCAAATAAAACACCAAAAATACAACTTTTTGTGTCTTCCTATTTTTAGGTAGCTTGCTTAGTTTTCCAGAAAAAAAAATTCGCTAAACTGCATAATCCTGGACCATGGAAGGAACATTGGGGCATGTTTCTTTTAAAAATTAAGTATTATAACCTACTATTAGCAATTATTTAATACCAACAATAAATTCTTGATTAAATAACGTCTATATCCAGTTTCAAAAAATACTAAAAAATGTTTTATACAAAATTTGTCGTTAGAATTATACTACTTTTGTTTTATTTTAATTAGAAAAATAGTTTTTTTCTGTGACGGTAAAAATATGACATTTTATCCCAGTTAACAGGTACTAAAATGTGACGTTTAATAAAATTATTTATTTCTCGTGGGAAAAAAGTAAGTACTTTTTTCCGGACATACATACACATATGTAAAGGTACATGTTTAATTTTAGCATAATTTATTTTACAGAACTTTCAATCACCTTATACTTGGAGTCCAGTCAGATATTTTTTATTTTTATAATATTCCAAATAATTACTAAACGACCGCTTTTAGTTTTAACTTTTTATTTTCAATACCTCAAATTACAAAATTACATTGTCAGATACTAAATAATTTCTTAAGGGTTTTCATAGTATTGCAAGGTCTATTTGTGTTTCAAATATACCAGTCCATCCGTTTGAAACTTTAAACTTTACATGATAAATTTACTGACGAAACTATTACGTTTTTTTTTAATAATAAGGCGTTATTTTCCCATCACAGAAAAGAAAAGTTTATTATACATTTTAGAAAATTCGTTATTAAAAACATTTTAGTTTTTTTTATTTTTTTTTTATTGTTTGTCCTTACTAACATTTTTGTAAGTTTATGCGTATTTTAAAATTAAAATGGTTATTTCCGTTGCACTAGATACAGATTAACATAATATTACTGCCAACCTTTTTTTATACTATGCGACATTGGTTAAGCAATGGTAAGGGTTACAATCACGAAACCAAAAGATTCAAAATTGGCATGTTTCGAGTATCGGAGTGAGCTGGTTTCGTGACTGTTACCCTCACCATTTTTGACACAATGTTTAAAAACTGCATATAAACAGTTGTGGTTAACTTGGCCGATAAAAAAGCGTTTTCAAGTCCGATACCCGAAACATATTAAAATTGACAGGCTGGGTTAAAGCGCCTCTTTCAGATATGGCCTTATAAATATTTGTGGTAGACTCGTCAAAAGGAACCCTCCCAAATATGGGGTTAATATCATAAAATTTACTTCATTGCTAGCTTGGACACTAGATACCTTAGGTACCTCTAAGTAAAAAAATGCTGAGGTCAGTCGCTGACTTCCCTGCCCTATGTTTACCGAGTACACAAATATGCACTTAGTCGACTGTTAAAATAGAATTATAATTTTAAGTAAAACAACAATTAATAAAACAAAAATAATAAAAGATATTTTTTTCTCTGTTATTTTCTAAATCATATAATACACTTAGGATATTAAAAGTCCTTCCCCCTTTATCTTTTGAATGGGACAAAATATTAGGATCGGGTAAAATCTGGGTAAAAGACTGACACTTAAACTATTTTTCGCATAAAAATGATTTTAGTCACGTGGTCTATTGTCAAGGGGACACTAAAAACTTTTTTTTTTAATGGAAAGAGGGATCATGTAACACCTAGTTTTAAAGACATTTTAGTACTCTATTTATCGCCGTTTTATTTTTAAAAAATCGCTCAAACTCATTCGTTCTAGAGTTACAAGCGTTTATAGTTTAGCTCCAATTTGTACATACAGTGCGGGTTTTTTAAAGTTCTCTTTCCCATAACTTTTGAATAAGACAAGATATTAAAGTCGAATAAAATTTACATAAGAGGTAATATTTTAACCAGGCGCGCTTGTGGCTGCTCCGGTTGTATCGGTAGCATCGATCTCCGGAGTTAAGCAGTGAAGTGCGCGCCCATAACTTGGATGGGTGACCGGCGTTGTCGGTTTTAGGCAACGGCACGCGGTATTCTGCTCGGGGGTGAACGAACGGACCGAGCAGCAACCATCCAAGTTATGGAATGAATGGTGTGTGAATGGGAAGGAGTAGGGGTCAAGGTACAATAAGCCTTCAGGCTGCAGTGCACCACCTAGGGGGCGGTTGTCGGACTTAGGTGGGATGACCCCGAAAGGGTGAAAGAAAAAAAATACATTTTAACTATCTTTTGACATGAAAATATTTTCTTCGCGTGACCTACTGTCAAGGGGCACTAGCAACTTCTTTTTTCAAATAAAAGGAGGTCATGTAGCACCTTGTTTTAAAGGCACTTCAATTCTCTATTTAACGCCACTTTGTTTTATAAAATCGGCCCAGCCGTTCCAGACTTAAAAGTCAATTCCATTAAAACCGCATTGTTTTTACACTATTTAAGTCAAATGTCAAACGGTTCTAAGTCTGGACCGGCTGGATTGATTTTCAAAAACACAGTTGCGTTTTAAGAAAAATTAAAGGACCTTTAAAACAAGGTGCCACATGACCCCTTTCCATTTGAAAGCTAGTGCCCCTTAGTACTAGGTCACGTGACAGAAATTAATTTTATTCTAAAAATAGTTTAGGTGGCACCCTTTTAGCCAAAATTTACCCGATCTCGATATTTTGTCCCGTTTAAAAGATAAAAGGGGAGAGGACTTTTAATATCCTCACTGCATATTTAATTATTATTTTATTAAATTATTGCTGTAGTTATTTGTAAGCATGAATTGTTAACTTTATTGTTTATTTAAATTTTGTATATTTTATTATCTTCTATCTACTAACATATAAAATGGAAAATAAAACTTCAATGTTCCATTTATTTTCCCGCAAAATTCCAATACATCGGAGATTTTAGAGGCAAAATATTTATAATAATAATTTATTAAATTCTTATGTAAACCGCATAATATATAACATTGTATGCAGCATAGAAAATCATATTTTTATTCATTTACAAAGCTTTACATGCATTAAGTGTGCTAATAATTTATACACGGTGTTCAAAAATATGTGGCAATCTCTCATATTTATATAAAACACGTAAAAATAATGTGAAGTTCCTATATTTTTTTCTAAATCCCCTTCATGCAGAGAATGTGCACCTAAATGGCCGCTGGGAATTGGTTTTCTTAACTTTTAAAGTACTTGGTATATTTAACCATTTTTTTTTAATATGATAAACATTAGTAAGAAATCTTGAAAATGGTATACTTACAAAATTCATTAGTTCGCCAGGGGCGGACTAACCCTTTCAAAATAGTTTAATATATAATTGATGATTGATATTTGCAACAAATTCCTGATCTGCTACGAGAGGACTTCAATACTGAATCAAAAATTACAAATTCCATCGAAAATAAAATATTGTATTATTAAACAAAAATAAACTCTTAGTGTTAAAATAATTTTTTACTCGAAAACGGCTCATTTTATCGATGTCAAACAAGAGTACCTTCTTTTTAGCAAAAGGTTTAAACTACCCAAAAACATATTTTTTGTGTCTTCACCATACAGGGCGTAAAAATATTATCAATAATGTGCAAAAACTAGTCCGTCTCTGGCAAACTAAAGAAGCGACATAAGTTACAAGGGCACTATTTTAAGAGGTCTTTACTAGTATGCATCGTACTAAAATATTATCAAATTATACAGAGCGCTTTAAAAGTTATTCACGAAAAATCGATTTCTAGCTGCCCCCTTTAGGGGATCATATCTCCGCAGGGGAGGCTTAAACGAAAAAAATGTATAGAAACTTGTCGTGTTATTTTCATCTGTTCCATACGTGTGCGAGATATATATATATATATATATATATATATATATATATATATATATATATATATATATATATATATTTGTTATTTTCATCTGTTCCATACGTATGTGAGATATATATATATATATATATATATATATATATATATATATATATATATATATATATATATATATATATATATATATATATATATATATATATATATATATATATATATATATATATATATATGTATGTATATAGTTTTCTTAGTATTCTTTCTACTAGTGTGTCCCTAAGTAAAGAAATGTCGCCCACAGTTAAATTATAATTTACCAGAAATAAGACTAATATATTCCGGGTAGGCAAGTAAGATGTAAAA
The DNA here is from genome assembly GCA_014170235.1 of Listronotus bonariensis. Classification (NCBI taxonomy): domain Eukaryota; kingdom Metazoa; phylum Arthropoda; class Insecta; order Coleoptera; family Curculionidae; genus Listronotus; species Listronotus bonariensis. Next base: position 68,458 of record JACEGR010000338.1, on the reverse strand, counting down.
TAGGGTTAACTAAATATATCCTGGGGTGGAACTAGTCAATTATTAAACAAAAAATCTAAAAATAAACATTTCTTTCCATCTTGAGGTGGCCCACTAATTTTGATTAATTATTAATTAATTATTTATAAGTTAAACTTTTTGACTGTCTTTTTTATGCCAATTAGGAGTTATAAGTATAAAAAAATTATAACTTTTCTGGATAAACCCTGGAGTGCCTGGCTAGCGGTAGTGGTTGCGTTTATTACTTCGCATTCTAGCTTGACAGGTAATGATTCAGGATTTTGAAAATATTTTAAGAAAAATAATTTTCAATTTTTTGTCTTTGGATAGGTTTACCAAACATATTTTTTATTGCAAGACACTTTTATTCGTCTTCCTTCTTACTTCTGAACCGTTTTGATAAAACGATGATATATGATCAAGATCTGCATTTTTTGAGATATCAGCTCTAAATGTCAAGGTCACAGCTGGGCGCCAACGCAAACGCTACCGCCAGCTAGACAGCCAAGGATCTACCCAAAGAGGAGGAACAACAATATATCAAAAAATCAGCCAAACTAAATTTCTTATTTTTTCGACGTTGCTACCTCCCAGACTATAAAGACACTTCTTTAAATTAAATATATCAGACGCTGCCATTGACATTTTAAGAGATCCAGCCTTTAAAGAAAATCTTGACTTTTCCCCTTTAAAATCTTTTATCCATTTCCAGAGCTAATAAGCTCATCTTGTCGTTAATTATATTTTTACGTAACCTTGAAGCTCGGATAAAAAAACAGCATTTGAAATCTGAAAAGATTACCTGTAATTCGAGGGCAAATAAAATAAAAAAGTACTTGGTTAATTTTTTAATTTAATTATTTAATGTTATTTAATTATTTAATGTTATTTAATATACCGAGTATTTTTTCACAGGTGGTTCCCCCTATAACTTTGGTACCTTATAAAATAGGAAAGAGAAATTTGGTGTGTCGTTATTTGATATAAATATTGATTGTTTGGTTTATTCACTTGTTTTCTATTACTTCTGGTTTTTTAAAAACTCGCCATTTATCATCATAACTCTTTTTAATGAAATAAAACGAGGACAGCTCTTTAGCATATTCTAAAAGAGCATTTTATTCCAAATAATTTGGTTCCTCATAGGGGCTATTGCGTGCAAGGTTTGTATCAATTTTATTTAATAAGCATGTAATAAAATAATTCTAAACTATATTATTATATTAAATGATAATATTAATTTATGACAACATTATGAATTTATAATGTATTTTGCAGAAAAAAATCTTATCGAAATGCCGTCTATGTGGTACCAAATTATTTGAAATAAATTTACCTTTTAGGACATGATGGGGAGCCACCCTGGTTCCATTTGGAAAAAAGGAGTTATGACCATAAATGAGATTCTACCAACTTTGGCTTTCCCCTAAAATGTCCCAAAAGACAAAGGATAATTAATATTATTTTTCATGACTACTTGATTTAAAATGAATTGTTTTAGCCTAATAAGTGCACTATAGTTTAGAATTTAAAAAAAAATAAAAATTTACAGCAGTGTGTCAAAAAATAACATGTGAGGTGCCATTGTAGTTAAAATGTCATATTCTAACAAAATAAGATACAATATACCAGGGGTGCCATTTTACATTTAAAATTAACAGCCGTTTCCGACTCGACCGGAAATATTATAAGAAAAGTTTATACATTAACCAATCCACAATTATGCCAAATACTGACCTACCAAACTTAGTTTTTTTATGTTTAAAGGTAAAAAAGTTATAGAGGGAAACCACCTGTGGGAAACACCCGGTATAGGATGTCCTATGGCAAATTACGATGATTTTCTATGAAAGTAGGTTTAAAAAGTTTTTAAAACTTTGTAAGATTAGTAAGGGTATACGGCTAAAATATTTTATAGTTCTTCACAGCACTTTCGCTTACACAAGAAATAGATGTTAAGTACCCTGTTTTAAAAAGAACAGGCTGTTTATTATTTCTTTTTTAAATTCAGTATATTATAATTTTTGAAGCAGACCTATTTTGTGTTTAACGTCTACTTTTTAAGTGGACTGTACCTCGCCTACCAAAAATATTCATACCGCCATATATGAAAGCGGCGCTTTAACCAAGCCTGTCCATGTCAAATGTTTCGAATATCGGACTAGACAGACGCGTCACTTTTTTGTCGTACAAGTTCACCACAATGTTTTATATGCAGTTTTTAAGAATTGTGTCAAAAATGCTGGGCATAGAGTAAGGAAATTATAAGAGTTATCATGGAAGAGCCGATTTAAGGACAGGTCATGCGAAAACTTCCATTATAATTTTATTCGTTTCTCGTTGAAATACCGCCAGTTAGTCATTTCAATAAGCTTACGTGTCTCCCCACCGCTGATGTTACACGAGGCCAGGCTTCGACCGACGCATTTAAAGTGTAAACTGGAAAAATGACAAGCCTGCCGCCAAGCCTGCCGCAAAAGCGGTACGAAAATTTTAGCATGCCATGGTTTCTCTTATCCGTAGGTATGTTATAATACTTTATGTGCTGGGTTAAAGTCATAAAACCATAGGGCTAAAACACATGTTTTTGTTATCGGACTGCGCTGGGATGGCCATATTTCCGAAACTAATAAAGTTGGATATACCTAATATGCTAATTTCCTAAAGCTTTTTAAAGATCTATTTATTGGTGATATGGCTGATATTATATCACCATTAAAAAGATATTTAAAAACCTCTAGAAAAATACCACATCATGCATATCTAACCTCATTAGTTTCAAAAATATGACCATCTAAATCGGGTATTTGGGTAATTTTCAAAGTACTGCTATTTTGTAGTAAGTATAGGTGTAAACGTTATATTTTGGGGTTATAAAGTACTCTTCAAATGATGTGCCACACGACTCCCCTCTTTATTTATTTTTTTTGTTTTCAAAATGGCTGTCATCTCTCCGTTTGACGTTTATATTTGTCACTCAATGCCTTAAGTTTGGTTTATGTTGCCTTACTAAAGTTCTTAAATTTTCATGAACAACTACTAAAGAATTAAAAAGTTAGGAGGGAGTTCTGACTTTAGACAGGCGCTGTATTTATTTATTTGCTTATTTATAATTTATCAGCCCCTTTTTAACATAGAGAACAATTTTACCACACGACACATCTGTTATAGCGTTAAAACATTTTTACGTCTGCAGTTACAGGTTAAAAACGGGCAAATAAAAAAATTACCATTGCGCAAAGCATAGAAAAACCAATTTAGATAACAAACGTGTTATTGAAACGTAAGAATAATTTGATCTTTAGAATTCATAGAGCGAACTTCCGCGACTGGTAATGAAAACTTGATTAAAATAATTGCATTTTAGTTGCTTCGTTAAGAAAGCCCCTGGAGCTTAAAACTGAGTAATGGAGTTTTAAGTTTTAAAGGGTAATGTCCTGCAAAAAGTAAAGTTACCTAATTTACTATAGTAAATTATCTTATTTTGTAAGCAGGATGGAAGAACAAATTGGATTTTGGATTTTTCTAAAATAGTGTATGCACCTGAAAAATTCCAATTTGCACCTATATTAAGTTAAACAAAAATTGTGTATAGCTGAGATACAGTAATGATTACAGTATATTAAAATTATAATAAATTTTTGGCTTTTCATTGTGGTGGTATAAGGACCAAAATTACACCTTACCTCTTTGCAACAGGTAATGCAATACAAAGGTTATGTTAGAAAAAAAAGAAACAAGTTAGCAATGGTTCCGACTTAATTTGATCATCTTGTATATTTGTGATTAAAATTTATATTACTTAATTTAAAATCCGAAGTAATATACTTATAGTCGAGGCAATAAAGCACAAAAGTTTGGAAGGTTTTAGGACAGGATGGATTAAAATGCAGTTTTTTGCATTTGCTGACAAAAATTGTTCATAAATTGTACCCAGTTTTTACCATATACAATCCGGAAGTTGCATTGCTGCCGCCAAAAATATACTTAGGAAATTATTCTTTTGAGACGCCCTTTGGAAAATTTAGTAACTTAGTAAATAAAAGTCAGAACTGACCCAAGTCAGAGAGTTTCGAGGTCGCTAATCACGATTATGATATTTAAATTGACCTCTCAAACACCTGGAGCTCAGGAAAGCTGACGAACATCATCTCCGTGGAACTTTCCCAAAAATTTATGTGGGAAAGAAGAGAATCTCGGCGCCTGGGGGTCTTTAAAATCGCTAAATTCAAATATGGCAAAAATTATTGTCTCATTAAAATATATACCTTTTGTCCTACCCTGTATTTTAATTACCAATATCACCATTAACATTTTTTTTAAAGCCCCAAAAATAATATTTAAATTTTATCTGAGTTTAATCATTTTGAAATACATATGTTCTCCCAAATAAGGTATTTGAGTAATTCAAACTATATTGCCACTTGGAATATAAAAAGGTATTAACTTTATATTCCACAGTTAAAATGTAGTTGCCAGGAGCTTTAAAATGATATTTTGTGACTATAAATATTGCGATGTTTTTGTGTAGTTTGAGTAAACATAAACAAAATGTCAAACGATTAAGTTCCAATACAACAAACAGCACATTATTGCATTATAGCCTAGTAGTATTTAAATAATAAGTTAAAAATAATAAATAAAAATTTTTTATTTGTTTAAAAATCGCAAATTAAAAAAGACAAGAAATCAAAAATTCTTTTAAACCGTTTTAATGGTTTCAATAAGCTGTTCTAATTATAACAACTAAGTAGGAACTATGTAGGAACAAATGGAATACTTACTTAAATTTTTTTATTTACTAAAATAAAATGTACATACAGCAACTAAACCACAAACTATTTAAATTATACTAAAAAGAGAGCACCAATTCTGGTTAAACAGATAAAAAAATACTAAATTAGATTTTAAACATAAAACTACACGACAAAACTTTTGTAAAAACACAAACTATGTCAATATTATTTTGATGTAGAGCCAGTATTTCAAACTTTTATCTTTCTTTTTGCATATTAGGGTGACCCTTAACCTATATCTATAAACTTGGAAAATTATTGCTAGGGACAAACAATAATTAAAAATTAAAAAAAAGTAAAAGGATTGTAAAATGTTTTTTGTTAGAGATAACTAATATTTTAAAATTTTACAGGAGCATAATTCTAATAAAAATGAAGAATATGCATAGTTTTTGTTTCAGATATACTAAAGTTTATTCACTATAAAACATAGTTTTTATTTTTATTGCGTAGAATAAAATTACTACTGTCAAAAACTTAAATACTAAATCTACTGTTAGAAATAATTAACAATATCATCATGACTGGTTTATTAAATATATTATTTTTATGTAGAAAACAAATTTTGCCAATTTTTTTTAATAAAGCTATTTTACCAAATTATTTTTTAACAAGAATATTTTTTATTTATTATTTGTTTTAATAAATCGCCTTATATCTTTAACTCAAAATTTGATTTTTTACTTACAATTTTACTAATAAAAAAATATTTTTGTATTTTTTTCCTATTATTTTTCATTGCCCGTACCAATAATTTTTTTAAATTTATGCGTATAAATAAAAAATTCCCTGAAGAAGAAAAAACATTAAATAAAAATCATTCTGTTTTTATTAGCTTAATTTACTTAATATAAAATTAATGTTAGTGTTTTTATCATATTTTATTTATGTGATTATTTGGTTAACGTTTAAATAAATTACTAAAATTATATTAATAAAACATTTAACTAAAATAAATACCCAAAAGGGTAAACCTAAATTTTTATACCTTACGAAGTTTGCTTTTATGGTTTGAAAAAGATTTAGATAGGTTTTGTTAAATACCGTTGGTTTAAACAAGATGGTGTTTATCCACCTACTAGATTTCTGGATAATGTCCTTGTTAGGTCGATTTGACTTAGTTACTCTTTTAAAACTTTGAGAATGTTTATCAATTGTTTTTCTTTGTAAGTTATTAAATAATAAAATAAAATGTCCTGATACCGATATTAGGCAAAATAAAATTTATAATTACGTTTTGTTCCTAGAGACCCTCACAAACCTTTTTTTATTTGCTAGTTCCGCAAACAAATCTACTTATAGGAATAATAGATGAAAGTGTTGTATTTCGTGCAAAAATACATAGCGGACTGCTTTCGGTACAACGTACAACCATCGTCACCTAGTTGTCAACAAACAGTCATAGCTCTGCAGTGCTTAAATCAGTATAATTGTAACAAAATGCTTAAAAATGCTGTGCCCTTGTGCCACCGGTCTGCGGTTGGTAATCTTAATTAGCTCGGAAATTTAAATCATTGGCTGGTGTAAAAATCTGCATCTCCAGATCGGACAGTGTTTAACAGATGCAAACTGTGCAAAAAAATTACAAGCAGTAAAGAGCTTTTTCTCTTTAATTCTTGTAAAATATAAAATTATAGCCTTAACTTTTGTGCAGTGTAGTGTTAATTACAAGTTTTAATGTATGCATACATACAAAAGATCTGTGGTATAAAAAGCAATAAGGACGTTTCCAAAAGAACCTCTTTTCTTAGAATTCTTTTAAAACTTCGAATACACATAACTATAAGTTCCTCTATACATAGAATTTTTTTAAATAGGCCTTGCGGGACTAAACTTTGAGATATAAGCTTTTAAAATTTGCATATTTAACATGTAAGTCTTATCCTGACGGACGTTGTAGGGCACGTTTAATTAAATATTATTTTAACTTTTATTAGAATTTTTACGAAAAACCAATAATTGAGGATTTAATAAACGTTTTCCTTTAAAAAAAATACACATATAAGCGGTACTCGTAAACGAGGTGTCTTAAAAAATTTAAATTTTGCCCAAAAGGAAAGAACTATAATTTTTTACAATATTGAAATTTTTAGATAAAAAAAAAATGTTTTTAAATTTAAGATAGCGTTTAGATATGCAAACCTGTTTATTTCAACCATTTTTGTAGAAGATAAAAATTAAAAAAAAAAAAACGGTTTTTTACTTTTCTCGAAAATTTTTGAGGTTAGAGTAAAACTAGATATTACAAAATTTGTAGTTTTTTTAATGTTGACAAATTTTACATATAACTTTTTTTTAAATAGGAGTTATAATTTAGCTTAAAATTGCAAAACCAAACATTTTTACTCTTGAAAACCACCCCTTACCCCCTAACGAGTTATTTTGGCCCGGAAGTGTTTTCTTACATGGTTGGGATGCACTTAACAAAACTATACCATTAGTTTGCTGCAGGGCATTTTTTTTTGCAATCAGGTATTTCGTCTGGACTATTATTAATTTTATTATTTTTTTTTTTGAACAAATCTGCCATTTTTTAATTATGAAGTCATTATTATAAATAATTTAAAAATAAATATTTAACCTCAAGAACTTGTAGTTTTTTTTAATGTTGACAAATTTTACATATAACTTTTTTTTAAATAGGAGTTATAATTTAGCTTAAAATTGCAAAACCAAACATTTTTACTCTTGAAAACCACCCCCTTACCCCTAACGAGTTATTTTGGCCCGGAAGTGTTTTCTTACATGGTTGGGATGCACTTAACAAAACTATACCATTAGTTTGCTGCAGGGCATTTTTTTTGCAATCAGGTATTTCGTCTGGACTATTATTAATTTTATTATTTTTTTTTTTTTGAACAAATCTGCCATTTTTTAATTATGAAGTCATTATTATAAATAATTTAAAAATAAATATTTAACCTCAAAAACTTTTCAAAACAAATATATTTTTCAGAAAAGGAAAAGAAAAAAATTATAGTTTGTTTAAGCCTCTAGAGATTTTAATGGTCGCAGTACTCCGTGGAAACGTCCTTAAATTATAAAAACCGTTTTAAAAATGCATTTCTGTAATTTACTATTGCTTGTATACATTGTTCATTGTTCATGTACATTTTTCGAACTACATTCAGTAGTGGCTATTGCAAAAGTTTTCCTGAATAACGATATTTTCATGTGCAGCGGGCGTCTATTTCACTACAAATATCTATAGAGTTTTCTTACTTTTTTCCATACATTTTTTTCCGTGTACATAATAAAAGGCACTACTTAAGCAGTTTCAATATTTTATTAAACGAATCTGTCGCCGAAAACTTCAATACATTCATGAGTTGTATAAATAAAACATGAAAACAAACCCCAACGAAGTTAATAAAAGTTTTATTAGAACATTTTAGGATCAATATAGCTCATATGGGATCTTGATTTTTTTATTGTCGGGAGCAGGGCACAATCTCATATCGATGAGCGTTACATAATACATATTGTGTTTTATTGTTATTTTTATGGCTGAATGCAATCAGATAAATAAGAAAAATATATTTGTGTTGATAGAAAATTTACTTCCCAGATTCAGGTAAAGAAAATACCTAAAATAGGAATTTAGAATTCCTTTATATTATAGGAAGTAGAAACGTTTTTAAAAAACAATTTTAGGTCAGCTGATTTTTTTGATATGTTGTTCTTCTTCCTCTTATGGATAGGTTCTAGGCTGTCTAGAGGTAGCGGTTGCGTTTATTAGTTGTACTGGTACAATATTCCAAGGTTTTGAAAACATTTTAAAAACTTAATTTTTAATTTCTTGTCTTTAAATGGGTTTACCAAACATATATTTTTTTATTGCTAGACACCTTTATCATTGCTAATTATACAGTCCTTCCCCTTTTAACTTTCTTTCTGTACATTTTGATGAACGTAAAACAATAATATATGACTAGAATCTGCATTTTTTGACATATTAGTGACAGCTCTAAATGTTAAGGTCACAGCTGGGCGCCATCGCAACCGCTATTGCCAGGCAGATAGCCGAGGATCTACCCAAAAGGAAATAAAGAACAAAGAAAAAAATAAGGCAACCTAAAATTCTTGTTTTCCCGACGTTGCTACCTCCCGGACTATTAGCATTTATTGGCTCTGTAAACAAGTTATAGGGAGTATTTTGGGAATTAGATTATTTTAACTTGTTTATTGTTTTTGTACAATGTGAAACGATAATATATGACCAGGATCTGCATTTTTTGACATATCACTGACAGCTCTAAATGTTAAAGTCACAGCTGGGCGCCAACGCATCTGCTATTACCAGTCAGACAGCCGGGGATCTACCCACAAAGAAATCAAAAACAAAAAAAAATCAGCCAACCTAAAATTCTTGTTTTTCCGATGTTGCTACCTCCCGGACTATTAGCATTTATTGGCTCTGTAAACAAGTTATGGGGGTATTTTGGGAATTAGATTATTTTAACTTGTTTATTGTTTTGTACAAAGTAAAAAGGTAAAATTTAATTTTTTTTTCAATCAGTAATTCGATCTGTTAATGTACACAAGGTCTTACACATATATTTTTTTATTAAAAGACTCTTGTACTATATTACAATTAAAAATACATTTAAAAAGGCTTTAAAAATAAAAATTATGATCGCCAATATATTAAAACCTATTTTCATGCATTTTTTGCAGAATCATTTTCACAATAAAATGCTGCATTCGAATATACATAATGCCAGCTTGTATCTTCGCCAGAATTCTTTTGAATGCAATTGTTTTCACATTAAAAACTTTCTTTGGCATAAACTAAAATTTAAATTATTTTTTTGACTATTGCTTAATCAAAAACGACTTTCCACATTTTTTCAATAAATTAATATTTATCAAGTTAAATAATAATTTAAAGAATCAAAAATAGGCAATTAGGCACAAATTTACTATTTAAATTAGGTATGATAATATACAAAATTTAAAACAATGCATTTTTTAAAGGAGTGATCGAACTCTTTGTAACAATTGTGGATTAAGCTATTTGACAATTTTGACTATGTAGATATTTTGGACAAAGTGTACTTTTTCTGTAGATAATGGTCTTCATATAAACAGCACCCAGATCTGCCTGGTGTATTCCAAGGTTACCACGACAACTATCTTAGCCGTAATGCCTTATAAATATCTTCCATAATTGTTACAAAAAGTTCGAGGATTCCATAAAAAAGTGCACTATGTAATTTTTTTTTCGTCATAAATTATTAAAATAGTGAATTCGGGCCAAATTCAGATTCGGAATCAATGAATTTAATAGCATAAAAATACACACTTGTCGTCTATTTATGATGATTTGACCTTAAAATGCCCTTGACCGTGATCTGATGGGGTCAAACCGACCCTAGATTCAGATTTAGCGACCCCAAAAACCTAAAAGAACCATGGTATTTCTTTCCGCGCTGAAACCTTTTTTTATTTGTGTGGCTGTGTTGTTGTAAAAAAAAGTTGGTCGTCCAGTCGAAATGAATGGTAAAAATGGTCCAGGAATCCCTATTATAGCAAATTAGTTATAAATACAATCATTTAAATTCGTCCAAAGCTAAAGTCGCTAATTATAACTTAACGATATAAAGTAGCTCCCCAAAGAAAAAGAAATTATCTCGGTTATCTGACTCGAGAGCCAGACAATTCAGCACTTTTTCCCGTTATCCGTCGACATTAATTTCCCACGCCAATTTTCCCTAAAAATATACGATTATTTGCATACCCTGGGAAGTATTTATGGGCGCAATTCGGTGGCGCAATTACAAAAATAAGAAATTACTCTCTCCGAACGCTCTTTCTAGTCCAATAAAACTTTTCAAATGAGAATGAGAAAAATAAAACTGCCTTTGCCTTATTGCTTTTCAGTTTAAATTTTGTTAGTTTATGTATTGAAGCTTGTTTCCTAATAAAATAATAATAATTATATTAATATAATACTCTTTATTATATCTATTTATGGGCGCAATTTGGTGTCGCGATTACCAAACAAAAAATTATTGTTTTAAATGATAATAAGAAAAATTAAACTGCATTCGCCTTATTGCTAATTAGTTTAAATTTTGCTAATATTATGGTATAATTTATTATATTTATTTAGGTGCACAATACTGTGGCGCCATTACAACAATAAAAAATTACTTTCTGCGAACCCTCTTTTAAGTCTTTTTAAATGAGGATGAGAAAAATAAAACTGCCTTTGCTTAATAGTTTTAGTTTAAATGTTGTTAATTTATTTATTAAAGTCTATTTGCTTATATAATAAATATTATTTATATTATCATATTATTTATTATATTTTTTATGGGCACAATTCCTTGCTGCAAATACAAAAATACGAAATTACTCTCTCCGAGCTCTTTTTAAGTCTTTTTAAATGAGGATAAAAAAACTGTCTTTGCCTTATTGTTTTTTTGTTTAAGTGTTATTAATTAATTTATTAAGTCTATTTGCTTAGAAATTAAATAATATTTTTAATATTATAGTATTTATTTTAATGTATTTATTTATAGGCACAATTCTGTGCCGCATTTACGAAAATAAATAATTACTTTTTCCGAACGTTTTTTTAAAGTCTTTTTAAATAAGGATAAGAAAAATAAAACTGTCTTTGCCTTATTGCTTTTTAGTTTTAATTTTGTTAATTTAATTATTTAAGCCCGTATGCTTATATAATACGTATTATTAATAATAATATAATACTTATTATATTTATTTATGGGCGCTATTTTGTGACATAATTACTAAAACAAAAAAAATCCGAACGCTCTTTCCAGTTCAATAAAACATTTTCAATGAAAGTTAGATAAATTAAACTTTCTTTGACTCATCGTTTTTAGTTTACATTTTGTTAATTTATTTATTGGGGTTTATTTGCTTAAAAAATAATTATTCTGTCCTATTATATTTATTTATTTGTACAATTCGGTGGCGCAATTACAAAATGAAAAATCTACTTTCCCCGAACGCTCTTCCTAGTCCAATAAAACTTTTAAATAAAAATAAGAAAAATTAAATAAATTTTTCAGTTGAAATTTTGTTAAATTATTTATTAAAATTTATTTGCCTAAATGATGCGTTCAATAGTATAATATTGATTATATTTATATTATAAATAATAAATATTTTACGAGAGAAACGTAAGCAATTTTTCCATTTTTCACCTTATAACTAAAATAACATAAAAATTTTAAACCCTGTATTTTGGAAACAATTTTTTGATCAACGTAAATTCTACTAAAGCGGTATATTTCAATCTAAAGTGTTAGTATAGTAGAATTTTGTACAGGTCTTTTAGAGACACCCTGTAAATTATCCTTTTTTCAGTTTAATTGATACTAGAGAATCACAACTTAAGAATCTTACCCTAATTTACAAGATTTTTTATTTAATGAAATTAAAGTCGTTTTAAAAATAAAATTAACTTTTTTCCTTTTTTTTTCCAGGTAAGCTTCAACTTCCAATACATACTAAAATACTTTTTAGAAGGGTAAGCACAACTTATGTATAATAAAAAACTTATTTTTTAAAACATTTTATTTGACAAAAAATGTTTAATAAAGGTAAGCAAAGATTTAGCCTTTAAAAAATACGTTTGCCTACCTTTGCTTAAAAATTTAATGTCAAGCAAGCCCTATAAAGGTCTTTAAAAAAATAAGTATATTCCTTACCTGTCATTGATATTTTGACTTTAAGCTATTATACTATTTTATGTAATTATTGTTTAATTTAATTAGTTAAAAATAAAATATATTTGGGTTTAATACCCTTATTGCCTTTCCAATAAATGATTTTTTTATAATTATATTTTAAATAGATATTTAGGATGCTAAATTGTTAAGATTAGAGTTGCTGCGATTTTTTTTATTCAAGATACTGTGACGTGTAAATTTTTAAATATACATAGTGGGCCACTTTACGTCACTGGGCAAATGTACCATATGGAACTATCTTCTTGGGACCATGAGACCGGTGGACCATCACAACTAACTTTGCATTTTTAAAAAAAACCAACTTAACTTACTTGACTAACTAAATTTAGTACGGGCATACCTCCCACTCGGAGTAGCCCGTACGGGGGCTTAACTTTAACTTTAACTTTATGCTTGACTTTACTAACTACTTCTTCTCTGATAAACCATTCCCCTTTTTAATTTCTTTCTCTCTTCTTTAAATATCACATTTACCAGTGTTTGTTTTGCATTTCTAGGCGACTCAGCTTGTTTAATGTTTTTATTTTATTATTATAAGAGTAACCTAGAAAATTGTTTGATTATATTTATGGTAAATAATCTTAACGTTTTATTAAATTTTTTGTTTTTTCAATAATTTTTTTTTAAATGTACGAAAAAATGTAAAAATAGTTTTTTTTTCTAAAAAATAATTCATTTAAGTTATATTTAACATTATGACTCTTTTTTTTGAAATTTTAAAAAAATTTTCCGGATAAATTATCTAAAATAATTATATAAAAAGTTCTAGAGATGTTTTTGCTGAAATAATTAGTTCAAATAAGATTTTAGTTTAATTGTTAAAAACCTTTTTAAGCTTTTCTTTAAGTAGGTACTTTAAATAAAAATAGTTTTAACGGTAAGATTATTTTTAGACAAAAATTACCTAATTATTGTTAATCATAAATTGTAATTTTTTTATTAATCTTTAAGTTTACTAAACATTTATGTACTACACAAACAGCTAAATAAGCAAAAAAGTTTGTGTTATTTAAAACTGACCAGTATGTAACAATAAAAGTGAACTTGGCCTTGTCTCGTCAGCAAAACGTTGAACCATTAAAAAGTAATTCAATAATTTATTTAATATACCAGTGGGAAAGAAAATAATTAACTATGTTTTACATGTACTATTAATTAGGTGACTTTTTTCTATTTCATCTTTTGCTCTTTTTAAATTTATGGGATAGTTTAAAAACTAAAAAAATATCTCATACATAAAAAGAGAATCAATTTTTTTATATTTATACTTAAAAATTAACCTAATATTCCACTTCTTCTTATACTAGCCTTCATAAAAAAAATTGCGTCCACCTTGCTTGCCTGTTCATGTCCTTGATGGTGCGTTCCATTGGCCATTTGTCCCGTACTTCTCCACGTACCATTGTCTGCCTTTCAGTCCCATTTTCTTCTTCCACATCAGGTTACTGCAACTTCATGCCAATTTCCCCATATCCTGAGCTTCCTCAGGGCCGCTTAACTGTCTTGTACCCACAATTCAAGACCATACTTCAGAGCTCTTCCCCATACTAGAGCTGCGGCTTCCAGTGCTAATGCAGCCTCATGCTGCTTCTAAACTCCGTCTTCACGACGTAAAACAACAACTTCATCGCAAATAACTATTTCATATTCTTCTTCAACAACTCTGGCTAACACCATTTAGCCATATTTCAAAACTGAAGATATACCTTATCTTCCTTTTCTTGTAGCTACGCTGCTACCTTCTTGCAGCTCCGCTACGCAACATAATTTTTCCCCATCTTAATTTCACACACATTTCTTCTCAGGGAAAGGGACGCCTTTACCATATATATGGCATTTTCTTCCACAAATACACTGAGGGGTAGGAAGGGCGTACCATAAGCGACTATCGCTTCACAAAGGGCACTGGAACTGGGGCGGGCACAGCTTACCATAACCGACGTTTCACAAAGGTCACTGGGAACGGGGGCACCTCCACCATATGTGACGTGTAAATTTTGAAATATACATAGTGGGCCACTTTACGTCACTGGGCAAATGTACCATATTATGTAACTATCTTCTTGGGACCATGAGACCGGTGGACCATCACAACTAACTTTGCATTTTAAAAAAAAACAACTTAACTCATTTGACTAACTAAATTTAGTACGGGCATACCTCCCACTCGGAGTAGCCCGTACGGGGGCGTAACTTTAACTTTAACTTTATGCTTGACTTTACTAACTACTTCTTCTCTGATAAACCATCTCCCTTTTTAATTTATTTCTCTCTTCTTTAAATATCAAATTTACCAGTGTTTGTTTTACATTTCTAGGCAACTCAGCTTGTTTAATGTTTTTATTTTATTATTATAAGAGTAACCTAGAAAATTGTTTGATTTATACTTTTTAAACCTTGACACCTCACGTATATTTTTATGTCCCAAATTTCCCAATGTTAAGTAACCCAATTAAAATTTAAATTTCCCAAAAATGTATATTTTTAAAATTCCCAAAATGTATACTTTTTTTTTATACTAGGTGTTCACAATACAAATGCAGAATGGTTTTACCAAACCTATTTTATTATTTATTGCCTAAAAAATATAACACTAGACATTCAGATAACAAGTTAAAAAAATAACTTTGTAAAATAATTCTTGAAAACTACTATGTTACCTTTCTGTTTAAATAAAGTTACTGTATATATACTACGTAAGTACGGGGTCTACGTAAGATGGAGGCATATAAAAAACTTTTTGTAATTGTCTTGACGAATACACGATATTGGGTTTGAAAAAAATATGTTTTTGTTTAAGATTGATATACCTGTATTTTTGATGTTTTAAAAATATTTAAAAAGAAAATAAAAGGCGCCAAGGAGTAAAAATTGTTCCTAAAGATGCAAACTCATATATTTACAAGATTATGTTTTTTTCTGCGGTAATAATAATAAAAATGGTTTTATACATTCCTGCAATACATATAATGAATTTAAGTTATAGTTGACAATACTTAATAGACATTTTAAATTCACTGTTATTAAAAATTACATAAACATATTATGGTGTATTGCACTAATGCACATACATATAAACAGTAGTAAGTAGTTATTTAACATTTTTTAAACACCCTAATTTTCAATAATATTAAAAATACAGAGGCCGGACTCTGTAAAGGCAAGAAAGAAATGATTTCACTAATTTCTATTTCCTTTCTATTTTAAACTCTGTAAATTGTTTTGGTTTTTCCGTTTAGAAATAAAAAGACGATTTGGATCTTTCTTGACATTTATCCTGTTCTATTGTACGACGTTTTATATAAAGTAATCTCGCTCCTCATACATAGACGTTTACCTTCTTTTATAAGCGGGTAATTGCGGGAATATTGACGCCATAGCAATTGTGGTTTGAATAAAATATAAAAATGCTGGACTGTTTAAAATACAGTGACCGCCAGAAATGTTGAACAATATGGAAAACTTTTTATTTTTGATTTCTCAAAAATTTTTTTTATAAAAATCTCTGCATACAGTTTTAAAAAAACATTGATCAAAATTTAAATAAACCATAGCATATACGAGGTAGATGCAAACTAACGAATATGACACAAGAAAAAACTACTTTAATTTTTGATATTAGAGAAAAAATATTATTTGGAAAACTTGTTTAGAATTAAAAGTTTTGTCATATTTTAAAAGCAGAGCCTTCTATTAAAAAATTGGAAAAAAATCATTTTTTAACTTACCTTGTATAGAGATTAGATCAAACTGAATTAACTTCCGTAAATTATCCCTATTGTACTTAAATTTAAAAAAAATGTTAAAGCTTTGTTATTCTTAAAGCATTTAGATACATTTGGATTAATTTAAAAAAACAACGTAAATTTTTGCCTTTTTTTTTTGGTTCAATAAAGTCAAAACTTAAAGTCCTCTTTAGATTAATGTGCCACATCATTTTTGCCTTAAAAAAAGTCTTTGCATTTTTAAATTTATTATCATATGTTCGTATTTATTAAGGTTAATTCTAAAACATAATTTTTAAATTCTTTGAACTTTTTTTATTACCACAATCCGCTTAAAGCTGTGCTTTAAGAAAAACAGGGCTTTGTCATTTTTACGAAATGATATCAGTGTTTTTGTGAGTTTTTCCGTATGCAGAGATTTTTATTAAAAATAACATTTAAAAAAAAACAAAAATCAAAAGTTTTCCATATGGTTCAACATTTCTGGCGGTCACTGTATAAATAAATATGCTAAAGAAAAGAAACATATAAAACATGAGCAAAAAAAACATATAAAGTGTTACTGGCAATTCGATACATTCCTTTGAAGATGTGATAGGGAAGGATATAAGGAGTAAATTTAACCCCCATATGCACTATACAAGAGTTTATAATTTTTGAGATATTTAAATTTTTGTCTTTCGTCCCAAAAGTAGACTCTAATGGATAAAAAATATTTAATCGAAAATCTGCTATACATATCTTTTACCTTTTCAGCAGAATAGATGCGCTACACTATGGTGTTAGGTCTTCAATTACAGACATCCAAAAATAATTTATATTATAACTAAATTGTAAGTTTAAACTTGTTTTTTTATTTTATTAAAAACAATGTATTACATTTTTTAGTGGTTGTTTTCCAAAAATGGTTAAGCTACAGTCATTAATTTTTACAAAAAACTTGCTTATTGCCCAAACTTGCTAACAGGGTAAAAATTCTATCAAAACTGCTTGACACCGTTTGGTAATTATATTATAAATAATTATTTTTACAATATAAGAAAAAACCAACTTCAGATATTCCTATTTAGAGTGACTTTGTCGATATGTTTTAATACAGCAATAAGGTGTTTTTATCTTAGTTCGGGTATTTGGTTAAGAAATCCAAAAATATTAATAAAAATGGTGCATTAAGCATAAACATAAATAGTTTTGTTTCCTAAAAAATATGCAGATAGTTTTCAATAGACAGTTATCTAAATTAGGTCCCCTTTAATTTTAATTTAATTTCTTCTTTTTATTTTATTTATTTACGGAGATTGTAATGACAATGCTGCCGAATCTCGCTGCGAACACCAACGTCGCTTTTCTAACCGCTGCATTCCCAATGTGCGCGTATTCACTGGGACCTATCGAGCTATTGCTGAAACTGGATACGTACAACATAGACAAGTTGATGCTGGCGGTCCTTCCGTATATCAAGCAGATGAAATATAAGGACATTTTGACGACGATTCAACGACTTCAACTATTGCGGTAGCTAGGCAAACAGGAGCATCAGAGTGAAAAGTTTCGCCGTCAATGATACACTAAATGGAAAGCCATCCTTATCACTACAGATTGAGTTAGGAGGGTAGATTTTTGCAGGTTTATGATAAATTGTGATGCGGACAAAATAACTTTTTATAATGAAATTTTGTGGACGGATGAGTCTAAATTTTCTCTCAGAGACATGACTAATTTTCATAACCCATTATTGGGAAAAAGAAAATCCTCATTTAACGACAAACACTAATTTTCAAAGGAAGTTTTCTGTAAATGTGTGGATGAAAGTCATTGGCCGTTATGTAATAGGACCATATTTTTGCCAGACAATTTAAACCGGGAAATGTATGAAAATCACCTACAGGAAGGAGCTTCTTGACGATGTTCCTATCGCCATCATAGGATGAATGATATTTCATCACGGCGGATGTTTAGCGCATTATCGGCGCTCAGTTCGTAGTTCTAGATGAAAGTTTCCCTAAACGTTGGCATGGTTTAGGTCCAATAGCTTGGCCAGCGCGAAGCCTGATTTAACCCCCTTGATTACAATGTGTGGGGTGAAATGAAAGCAATGTTTTATGTTACCCCAGTAAATACTCGGAAAGAACTCATACCATTGCTGCCCAGCATATACGAAATATTATGACAATTAGGGTCACAAAGACGGAAATGGGAAGACGCTGCCGAGCATGTATTTGCAATAAAAATCTCACTTTGAACAAGATTTATATAAAGTAAATTATAAAAGGCATTTTTTAAAAACGTGTCACCCTTTTTATAATAATAACATAGTCATTTTATCTTTAAATACAAAAACCGTGTTAAGCAATTTGTTAGGATTTGTACTCTATTAGCAAGCTTTGGCAATGGAATTTTTTTACAACAACTGACGATTGTAGATTAACTATTTTTGGAAAAACAATTTTTGATAATATAAAAACCAAATTTAAACTTACAATTTAGTTATAATCTAAATTACTTTCGGATGTCCGTCACTGAAGGCATAATACCATAGTGTAGGGCATCTATTCTGCTGAGAAGGTAAACGAAATGTACAACAAGATTTTTGGATTTTTTTTAATCCATCCCTTTCACATCACCAAAGAAATGTATTGAGTTACCAGTAACTCTGTATTTTAGGAAATATTTTTTTTTTATAAAGGGTGCATTTTTCACTAAGGAATTTCGTGGATAACTGATAAATTTTGATATTTAATGGTTTTGGAATATACAAAACTTATAAAGAGCAAATATTTTTAAAAATATTATAATTAAAAGTTTTCAATATGCCTGCATTAAACGTACACATACCGTATACATAAATCCCTTTAATTAGTCATATAAGTAGTGTAATTAAAGTTTTATTTAACCAATTAGCCTCAATGTATAAATACCTTTTAATTAAAATTTAGCATGTAGCTTCATTAAATTTAATAACGTTAAATAACCAAGCTATCGCCTTTTTTTCCTAAATAAACTTCTTGCTTCAGCTTAATTTAAAGTTTTTCAAACTTTAATATCTTTTATACCTTAATTAAAAATTTTAATTGCTTTACGGCGATAAACTTTAAAATTTCTCACTATTATTCTTTTTTAAAGCACCTGCATTGCTTATAGTTGTTTTCTTTTTACAAAAAGGTAAAGTTGACGGCAGTATTATCACCAGCATTTTGTTTTTAAAATTAGGAATCAAATATCTTACCCATTTAAAACATAAAATACATATACTATAATTTACCGTACATGTTTACCACTCTTTTATTACCTTTACTTGTATGTTTATTAGACTAGGCCAAAAAATCGGTTATTGTTATTATATTTTTTTAATATATCGAAAATATTGTTTAAGGTGGCAAAAACTATTAAGGTAAAGAAAATGGATCTGCAAAGTGCACATATACGTTTAAGAAATTAAATTGCCTCCAAAAAACTTTTTTAAATTTTTGCACAAGTCGTTTTTGCGTAATCCAAGGTGTAAACAGTAATATATTTTTAACATTTACCTTTTTTTTAAATTTTATAAATAACGAAAAAAAAACATAAAGAAAGAAACAACATAGATTCCTAAAGAAAATTTTAGTTTTCTACAGAATAAGTCACTTAAAAAAGAAATATATTTTTAAAAGATATTCACATTTTGAGTTAAAGAAACGAATAAATTGTTGTTTTCTTCGCTGTTAACGCAATATGTTTACTTAGTGAAACAAAATTGATAAATTATATTAAATCATAATTGTATCACTTAAAATATATTATTAAAACAAGTTTTATATTATGTACAAATTAATTCTTAGGTAATAGAATAATAATATAATTGTATCTTTTAAATTGTTTTAAGACAGCAAATCTACATTTTTGTATAACAGCTATTAACCGAAAATGGGTTTGTATATATATTATTAATATTATGAAATTTAAATATTTTAAGCAATAAAATTGATATAATTAGGATTTTTAATGATATAATTTATTAGTTTGTTCCACTGAGTCAAAAAAATCTTTAGCAACGAAAAAAACAATTTTTTGTTTTTAAATTATAATATGATTAACTTCTATAAGAATGCTTTTTGGTAAAAACATTAAAAAACTTTTTGTTTAGGGCAATAAATTTCCTTTAAGAACTTGTTTATTTCTAGGTATTTATTATTTTGTTTGTCACAGAACTCCAAAATATAAAAAGAAAATCTAAAAAATACATCGATTTCGCATGCTTTAAACATCACTTTCCCGCAAGCAATTTAATTTGGAAATTGTCTTCGCACGCATTTATTATTTTATTAATATGTCCTAAACAGCAACACCTAAATTCGGCAATTTGTCTACAAAAAGCTACAAATTATACTTTTAATATTTATATAAATAATAAATAAAATTTTGTTTTAAAATTTTGTTACATTGTGATTTAAAATAAAATTTTAAGAATGTATAAATTGTCTCTTTTATGCTTGTAGAAAAAATGTTGATCCTAACTCTTGCAGAAAGTAACTTTGCTGCACTAAACTGCTTGCCCGAACTCATCGGAAGTTTGCATTCGGGAAAGTTTAACTTTCCGCATTTGTTAGGATAATAATTGTTTCGAGGGCAATTAAATTTTCTAAAGGTATATGTGCAAATATTTCTTTTATTTAAAGGGTTAAGCCGCTTTAACGCAAAAAATAGAAGTAGAAACAAAAAACTTAAATTTAAGGAGATAGACCTTTAAACATTAATATTAAAGACTCAAACCTTTACGATATGTTCTTTTTGTCACTTTAAACAATATTTTTATTATATTAAAAAAAAAACTTTTTTGGCCTAGTCTATTGTATGTATTAACGCCAACTATATTTTACAGTTTATAGTCCTGCCAAAAACCAAAGTAGAAAACCCTTTTACAAGATTTTATTATAAAATATGTGTAGATATAGGTCCCTTTTTTTAACTTTGGACAAACCACGAAGGCTAAAAGCCTAAATACTAACGTACCGTGGGTGTCCTAGGCGAGGTAAGAGGAAATTTGTTGACATGGGACTTAGATACTTAAAGATTTTGGAGGGAAAGAAAGACCTTCGCGGGCAGCAGGTTCCACATTCTAGAAACTCTAGGGATAAAAGAACGAATAAAGTGGGAAGTTTGGGGCCTGTCCAGTTGGACCGTATAGGGATGCATACGCGCGGCACAACACGTTTCTCTGGTGGGAACCGTGAGTGGAGGAACTATACTGAAGAATTCTTCAGAGCAAAAGCCATGGAAGTACCTATAAAAAAGCCATAAATCCCCCACTGGAAAGAATGGGACCGCTTCGGTCCTGATCCCGGGGTATACGAGCTGACCCTGTTCAGCCCTATTGACCCCTATGAACTGGCCGGTCGCCTGAAACAAAATAAAAGAAAAACCCCCAAAAAACCCAAAAATTCTAATTATAAAATACCTTGCGAATGTGATAAGTTTTATATAGGTGAAACTTGTAGACCATTAGCTAAACGCATAAAGAACACAGATCATACATTAAAAAGACAGAATTTCATAAATCAAAAATCTGCCAACACGCATTTGATAACAATCATAGAATAAACTGGGATGCTTCGAGCATTTTAGCAAAGGAAACCTGTTCTAAAAAACGCAAAATCAAAGAAAGTGCATATATATTATTAAATAAAGATAATTGTGTAGCATCAATTTCAGTTAATTTAAATAACACTTGGTTGCCTTTGCTCGATACTGAAGTATCTTCAGGAAAACTAAAAATCAACTAACTTATTACCTTTTTTGTCTTACAAATAATAAATACACCAGTTACCTACTTATGTCACTCATGACACATATGTCAAACTATTTTCAGTTTGAGATACAAAAATAATCTAAATTTTAATCATTTTTAATTTAAATATTAGTTAATATTTTATTTTTATTTTTAACTTAATTTTTTAACTTGACAACGGTGACAGACTCGTTTGTCGTTTTAAATGTTTTTTTTTTTAATTAGAATTTTTGGGTTTTTGGGGGTTTTTCTTTTATTTTGTTTCAGGCGACCGGCCAGTTCATAGGGGTCAATAGGGCTGAACAGGGTCAGCTCGTATACCCCGGGACCAGGACCGAAGCGGTCCCATTCTTTCCAGGCGTGTACTCAACAAGAAGACCATCCAATAACAATATCCATGTCTCACATTTCATACCTTTAACTGCAGGGCCTTTTAGAGCGAGACGCCCCAGGCACGAGGCCTTAGGCGACCGCCCACATTGCCTACGCTACTGCTTATCGACACAAATACTTTGCTCTATCTGGTCTGCCTTAAAATTATGATAGAAATACACATAAACGGAAAAATACTATTTACGTATACAAATGTTTTTTTTTAAATGTTTGTCACTTTAAATTTAATAAATAAATATGTTGTAAGTGCTTGAAAAAACATAAAATTATATTTTTATTAGAGAAAAGGCAGGAAAAATAAGATTTGTGGCATTAAAAAGTTTTTTTGTCCAGCCTTTAAAATTGTTTAACTTTTATGATTCTTTTCTTATATTTATTTATTTTAAATATTAGGCTTTTAGCTTTAAATATTTTTACTTAATAAAAGATAAACACATAAAAACGAAAATAAAAATATTTTTTTTTAAGTAGATAATCATCGACTTCTTGTCAGCAGTAGTGTGAAAGCCAATCCGTAAATACAGCAAGGTATAATTGTTTATAAGTTTAATCAAGCAATGCATTTACATTTTAAACATTTAAATGTATTTTTGTACAATATACAACTGTTTTTAAATGACTTTAAAAATAAAGTTTTAGAGAAGTCATATCCGGTGATCTAGGAGGCCATTCTTGGATTTTTCACTTAATTATCTTTTTAATTCTTTAAAGAGCACCCGTATATCCGCGTATGGGATGTCAAATATAAAGCAAGTTTCTTTTGCTCTCACGTACTGTAATATACGTACGTCTCTCTGCCTACTAAACCAAGTATAAAAATATCTTTGAATATATACCTAAAAATTGGTCTGTAGGGTGTCAATTTATAAGTTTAAACCCCTCTTAACTGGTTTATTTTTAAAAGTAAAAATAAACAAAAATATTAGTTTATTTGGTTAATTCCGTAGTTTTTGAATATTTTATTATTTTCTATGATATACAGAATACAACAAAAAGTATGTATTTTTTAAATTTTTAGAGGAGTCGAATCCCGTGTCTAATGGTCCATTCTGGGCTTTTTGCTTAGTGATCCATCTTTTTATTTGTTTTTTAATGGGCACCCGTAAATTTACGTATGGGATATAGAAAATAAAATATTTTTGCTAAAATATACGGTCTCTATTTATTAAATCAAATATAAAAATACATTAAAATACTGAGTGAGTTTTTTCGATTTTAGTGAAAAAGTTTCAGAAACCGCTGCAGCTACAGAGATAGTTAAATGGACAAAAAATGCAGTTTTTAGAGCTTGGTTTAAATATTTTTTTCCTTCAAAAAAATCATAGCTAACTAAATACTATGAAAAAACCGATTTTTTTTTCAATAATATGTTTTTTTCTGTGGCTTAGTTATAAATGGCAAAAAGTATAAATAGGAAACTGTAGATATTTGTCTTCCTAATAAAAAGGGTAAATTTAATATAGTAGAACGTTTTTAAGCTACGACCTAATATTGCATTTTTTAAAATGAAAACCATAGTTGGCTAAAAAATTTTCTATAAGCTTTATAACAATAAATACTAAGATATACTTCAAATAAAAAAATATGTAGTTTTGCACATAGTCATTTTAAGAGGGAGTCAAATGAAAATCGTCTTGCAGGATGTTGCGCGAGGATAATTTTTTTAAAAATACCAAAGCTTTATGGGTTTTAAGGTTTATAATAAATAAATAAAACTTTAGGCTCGGCCGTGAGCTATTTTTTATTCCTAAATATTGTTAAATAACGGAGTTATTAACAAATGAAATAACAACAATTTTGAACTTTTTGTCACAGAATCCAATTAAATATAGCTAGCGTCCAAGACAATATTTTAGTGATAATATTTACGAAATGTGGACCTAAAAAATCTTTTATTTTGGACAAAAATTAGAATCTAGTGAAATTTTGATCATATGGTAGGTTTTTTCGGCCATTTTGAGGACGCGCCTAACGTGGTTAGGCAACATGTAAATCATTAGAATGTTCAGTACCTATCTTCCAGGGGGCGACACGATAGATCTAGACAGATATCTGTAACGTTTTTTGGAAATTCAGTAAGGGTTAAAAATAATTTAAAATCGACGTGACATATACAGTGTCCCTAACAAAATCTTGCTACGTTATATTTTGTTTTCTTGATGATTGTTGTGTACTTTTTGCGTAGCACAAAAATATATATGATGACAATGTGATATGTACATTTTGCTAATTTTTCCTTTGATTGGATAACTGATTATTGCACAAATTATGCTAATTTTTCCATTGATTGGATAACTGATTATTGCACAAATTATTGTTCTTGTTAGTGGTGTACAAAATACTTCACTAAATTTATTATCCAAATAGTCTTTATGCATCATAAAAACTTGTATTTTCCTTAACCTCAAAATAACTCTTACAAATTCACACGTACGCATCGGTATCGGTAGTGCTGAACGGCAAATTATATTAGTGCCTGAACCAGCAATGAAATCGACTTCATATTAATAACCCCTTTAAAACCCATTTTAGGGGTAGGGTCCTTTGTCGAATCTGCAAGGGGCGCTTTAACCCAGCCTTTCAATTTTTTACATGTTTCAAGTGTCGAACTGGGCAAACGCGTCACTTTTTTGTCGGACGAGTTTACCACACACATGGTTTTACGTGCAATTTTTACTAATTGTGGCAGAAATGGAAACCTTTAAATCTTATATTTATTATTTATAAAGAATACCAGGAAATGTTCAAATAGGTTAATGTAAAATTAATAATAAATTTAAATATTTCTCCCTGTAGAACTAACCCGAAGAAATTTGGCGTAGTTGTTTCTGAACTTTGTCGAGAAAAAGTAATAGCAACTGGTCTTGGTTGTGGTTGTGTAATCAGAACTTTTATAGGGGCGGGTAGCTCTACAGGGAGTATTATCTTAACTTTAAGTTAATTTTATATTTATTTACTTGACACTTTCTGGTATTTTTTGTGAATAATAAAATGTAATTTTAAAAAATTTAAGCGTAGCATTTGATTTTACCCCAACTTCGTTTCGACCAATGAAAAACAATTTTTATAAGCTTTTCAGAGAGGTGCCGCATGAGGGGTTTTGCGACTTAAGATTCCCAAGTTTTAAAAAACGCACCCTTTATTATAAGGGCTGACTAGCAGGGGAAGAACTTCCCTTTAAAAAAACTTATATACCTCCAACCATATTTTTTTCAAAAATTTTGCTTTTACACAGTCATCCATTACTTGTTGACAAACAAATATATTATTTAACCCCCTAGGTGGTGTAATTACGCCTAAGGAATAATGTTTTTCAATCATGTTCTTGGTTGTTTTATTATTATTATTTTTTTTTTTTGTAAGAGTGTTGGGCAAGTCAGCATAGAAAAACTTTTAAGAAATATTTTCTCCCATAGGAAGTGTAAAAAAATGCTTTTATCATAACTACCACTCCAGATATTTCTAGAAAATTTCGTACACTTTTTTGACCATTATATTACCTTTTTGCCGTTTAATTAAAAAAAATACCAGTGGCGTCCAAACAAGATTTGTATTGAATTATTTTGAAGAAAAAATAGTATGCCCTACGTTTTTTTCGAATCAATATTATTTTTGAAATACTTAATAGAAAACGGATTTAATCCCTAGGGAATAAAACCGTTTTTCTTTCATTACCACACTTTTTTGACTAAATGTAAACAAAGGAAAAAATCTTTTCTGAACTATTGGGCTCGGCACTAATTGCTACTTTGGGGATTGGGATTTGGGAGTATTATTGTGATGCCAGGCGATCTGGTAGCACTTGGACTTTTTCCTATCTAAAAGAAAGTACGGTACTACATTCAGTAATAAACACTTTAGTGAAAGAAAGATTTAAATCACAATAATTCATTTTTTTTTCGTTTTAGACAGGATAAAGTCAAAATAAAACAAATTTAAAGTATTGTCTTAATGTAGCTTTATTATATTATGAATAAGAAAATATTTAAATTGTTTAGTATAAATAAATAGTATTGTTATATCATATCGTATCTTGGAGCAGAACTAGCCTAGCTGCAAAATTAACCATTTTCACTTTTTAAAAGAAATTAAAAAAACGTCCAAAAAAACCATCCTAATTTAAACTAATATTATAAAGAGGTAAAGTTTATATCTTTGTTTGTTTGTAGCCGCTAATCTTCGGAAATACTGAACCGACAATAAAAATAATTTCACAATCAGAAAGCTACACTATTCAGGAGTATATATCAATCTATACAAATAATATAAAGAGGTAAAATTTGTAACTGCATGTATAAGCACCAGTAGTCCAGTGGTAGAATGCTCGCCTGGCACGCGAGCGGCCCGGGTTCGGTTCTTCTGCGTATGCAGATTTCTTTTTTTTTTAATAGATAAGAAAAAAAGCAACTAATTTACCTATTTATAGTAAATTTTTTCTTCGATATTTATTTATACTAATATTATAAATAAAGAGGTAAAGTTTGTTACTTTGATTGTTTGTAAGGGCTAATTTTCTAAAATACTGAACCGATCATGAAAATTCTTTCACAATCAGAAAGCTACACTAATCAGGAATGCTATATGCTTTTTTTATTTTTGCAACGACAAAACGACCTTCGGCATGTCGCAGTCGCACGTAATAAACGAGATTTTAGCAAAATTTTGTTTTAGACCTGAACTGTATCTATAAAGAAATATATTATATTGTTTGTATATGTATTGGACCCTATAAATATGCGTGGAAAAAAGAGGTGGATATTTAATCTGTTGCATTTGTAGCCACTGGTAGGCTTCAAGGGGTTAAAATTATAGTAAACACTTGCTGAAAGTTCTTCCCTATAAGATGCATTTGAGCGAGATTTTTTAAAATTAAAAATTTGTCGATGTTATATTGATTAAATTTTTTACCGTTGTACGGTTGCAGATAGTTTAAAATTCAAACCAAAAAAGGACCATTAGATTTATTTAAAAATTCATTGAAAAGGTACCACTCCATACATAAAACATATTAGAAATACTTTGTGAAATGCACCAGTATTTTTCCCAATAATTACAGCCATTCCAGAAAGCGCATTGTAGTTGGTACCATAAGATCTTTTAGGCCATGAACCATCGAGGTACACCGTTATCCATGGTACATTGTCAGACGAAATCTGATTCCTTTCTATGGCTATTTCTTTTTCTCTAACACCCGCTCTTTCCATAGATCTCCATAGTGAAGCTGTCCATTCCTAAAATATATATTTACAGGGTGATTTAGGGATGATACCTACATAGTGAATGATTGAATGAATGTTTTTGGGATTTGCAGTAAAACTTTTTGTTTTCATGCTACAAAACTTTTTAAAATCAATTGTAATAAACGTTACTGACATGTTTGTGCTTTGTTTTGTTTAATAAAATAAATAATTAAATATGTGATTTCTCTATGACACATTCAATACCGAGCACTCTGTGTATGTATGTAGGTCGCATAAGTTTTAGTAGTACATATATATCCATTTTTTTATCACTACTCAATTTTTTTTTATTTATTTAATCATAATTCAACTAACAAGCTACAAGAATTAATGTAATATACTATATTGGCAATAGTTAACGCTGCCCACAGACGTGCAGGTGTACCCACGGTCTGCCCACGGTAGACCCGTACAGTGTTTTATTCAGGTAGAACTGTGTGTGTGTGGGCAAAACTGTACAGTTTTTTTAACCTGTTCAGGCGACCGAAGTAAAATCAAAAATACCCCTTTGTAGCCGCCACAGACACGCAGGTCGACCGTAGAGGTTGTAAAGTTTTTTTAACCTGTTTATTTTAAAAGGCGACTGAAGCCGGCATACTTTGTGAACTCGAGGTTGAACTGGTTTATTTGTAATTGAAAAAATACAATGTTATTGATTATGGCAGCAGAATTTTTTAAACAATGCAAAACATTTTTTGGGTTGTTTTTTTTTAATTAAAAAGAATAAACTATAGGTAAACTTCATTTAATAACTTAATGATTATAAATATAATTTAAATGTAATAAAAAATACTAAAATTAAATAAATGTAATATACAAGGTGTCCCATAAATAAAAGCTTGTGTGTGCGCAGTTTTTCTCTCCGGTAGTCCGGAGTGCATATAGGATGTTTCCCAATTTACGGTAAAAAATTAAAGGTTGTTTTGTAAGATATTAAAATTGAAAGTTGAGATTATACTTCCAACTTGGACCTATACTTAAAAAGGTAAAAGTTATTATTTTGTTTTATTAATTATAGACTTTACCATAACTTTTAGCCAACCAATAGCGGTTTTTTGTTTCAAATATATAAAAAAGTGTTTGAACGACAACAGATGAGGAAAGGTCGCTTCTTATTCGAATCTTACACTAATTGCATATCACTATGTGAAAGTAATAACAAATTTTAAAGAAAATAACAATAACATTTAAACTAACGACTTTTAATGAATCAGGTGTCTTTTAAATTTTTTCAATGTCTTTGGGTTTCCAGAGGTAAGATATTAGGTTAATTTTATTTTCGTTTTCTTAAAAAGTAAGTGAGATCAAAAAAACTTAATGACAAAACAAATGTATTTTTTTAGGTAAAGAAAATATGAATATAGAAGACAGCCCAATCGAAACCGAATGAAGAATATGTAAGATAATAAAACTCTAAATATTTTTAAAAATTTCAACACGCTGTATTTTGAAAATAATGTTATTTTGGGCCTTTACAGTGTGTCCACGAAAAAATCTTTGTCTAAAAGCTAAAAGCCATATTAATATCATAGGGCATTAAAATGCCCTATGATATACAGGGTGGTTCAAAATCGCAAAAATAAATTTTTTAAAATCAAAAAAATTGAAAAATATATTTGGAAACTACCTAATACAAAAGCATTAAAAAGTAAGTTTTATACATTTTTTATCATTTATAATTACTTGGGAAAATTAAGTGTAAACTAAAATAATCTTCACATATGCAAACATTATTAAGTTAAGTTAAAATGCATGTAAATATTATCCAAAGGGTAACGATTTATTTAACAAAAAATAAAATTTCTATTACGTGTTAGTATTTAAATAAGTAAGTACTTACAAAAATATTCATAACAGATTTTTTTATATTGGCAAAATACCATTTTCGTAATTTTGAATCTCCCTGTATATCATAAGGCGGTTCTTTTTAACGCTTTTATTTTAAAAATCTCTTTTCTTTCTACGTAATTGTAAAAATATTTTTAAATTCCTCTTTTACGTTAACCTTAAGTTATTCCAGAAACCATAATCAATGGAAAAAAATTATTTTAAACTTTTAATTACTTTTTTTTATTTTTAATTATTATTACTTACTATTAGAATAGTAGGTAGTATCAAAAATATATTCTTTTTCTTTCAAAGTTATTTTTCGCAATTTTAAACCACCTTGTATATCCTGCAGCGATTTCTTCAACACCGTTATTTTCTTATGACCTAAATCCAAGAAAAATTACTCTTATAAATATATATATATATATATATATATATATATATATATATATATATATATATATATATATATACTATATATATATAGGATGGTCTTCTTGTTGAGTACACGCCTAGAAAGAATGGGACCGCTTCGGTCCTGGTCCCGGGGTATACGAGCTGACCCTGTTCAGCCCTATTGACCCCTATGAACTGGCCGATCGCCTGAAACAAAATAAAAGAAAAACCCCCAAAAAAACCCAAAAATTCTAATTTAAAAACGACGTTTCGGTGGCAAGTCTGCCACCGTTGTCAAGTTAAAAAGTTAAGTTAAAAAATAAATATAAAATATCAACTAATATCTAAATTAGAAATGATTAAAATTTAGATTATTTTTATATCTCAAACTGAAAATAGTTTGACATATTATGTGTCATGAGTGACAAGTAACTGGTGTATTTATTATTTGTAGGACAAAAAAGGTAATAAGTTAGTTGATTTTTAGTTTTCCTGAAGATACTTCAGTATCGAGCAAAGGCAAGTGCTTAGTTTAAATCGCTTTTTATTTCGTTAAGAATAATCATGGCTTACTAAATATTTCCAAAAACCGTTTGGCCCACTTAATATTTGAAATAGAAAAAAGTGTAAATAGGGAACTTGTAGATAACTATCTTCTTACTAGAAAGGTATAACTCGGTATTTAATTTAATAGTCCGTTTTTGACCTACGACATTACCTTATATATATATATATATATATATATATATATATATATATATATTATTCTTAACGAAATAAAAAGCGATTTAAACTAAGCACTAAAAAATACAGTTCTTTTCTCTTCTATCCATCTCTGTAGCGGCAGCGGTTTTCAAGATCATTGTACTAAACATCGAATATAGTATACCCTGTATAATACATTTTATCAAAAAAGGAAAGTATTTAAAAGCCTCAATAAGAAATATTTTATTCTTAAAAAAAATCATAAAAAACAATAAAATAAAACGAAACTATTTACATATATTGTGGCACAGCAATACCGTATTTGTCATTTAACCTAAACATTTATTTAAATTATATAATTTTTAATTATTATATCCTTTACCTGTTAAACTTTATTATTCATTAAAAAAAATCTGTTTACGGCCGACCGAAGGAAAAAAACTGTGCAGTTAAACCTGATTGCCCCACACACGCTCAGGTCTCAGGTCTACCCGAGTAGTGTTTCGGCCGACCGGAGAAAAAAACTGTGCAGTTAAAACTGTACAGTTATACCTGATTGTCCCACACACGCTCAGGTCTCAGGTCTACCTGAATAAAAAACTGTACAGGTCTACCCACGGTAGACCGTGGGTACACCTGCACGTCTGTGGGCAGCGTAAAGGTATATATCGGCCAGCAAATCAACAACAAAGGAAGTACGATTAGTCATCCTATCCGACATGTTTACATGCCGGCATTCGCGTTAGACCGTCTCCTTTCCACACATTGCCTATGAACGACTTCATTTAGCTGATTCTGTATTGTTATTACTTTTGTTTTTATGGACTGCAATGACGGGAAACCATTTTTATTAATAATTTAATAACGCAAATAAAGGTAAAAATACTCCTATTTTAATTTTATAAGTATTTTAAATTATATTGATAATATTTTGCCCTAAAAACATTTTGATCAGGTTAGTAAAAGATGGCCGTGAAAAATAAAACACAAGCTAAATTTAACCCTTTTAGCAAAAAGCTGGCATTTGTTTTGCATGATTATCTATAATTTACTAATATAAAAAATAATGGTTGTTTCTTACATTAAATATTAACGTTTTAATAAAACCTGATTAAAAAGTTTCTAGGGCAAAATATTAACAAAATAACTTTAAAATACCAAAAAATTGGATTTTTTTACCCCCATTTGCGTTAATAAATTATTAATAAAAATAGTTTCCCGTCATTGCAGTCAATAGAAAACAAAAGTTATAACAAGATTGTTTAAAGTAAAACATAATTACTTTTTTCATGGCCTACTATCTAACTCAATATCAGTCATAAATGACAAAATATGTAATGTCTCCGAAATTTTCACGATTATCGCAGAAAAAAAAGGTTTTTTTTGGAAATACACAAAGTTGCATATTTAAAGGTAAATTATAATTCTAAACATCTTTTCTTTATAACAATTTTCGATATTAGCAAAAATACAGGTATTTTACTCCTAAGCAAAAATATATTTTTGGCCAAACCTCGTAGATGACTGACATAATTTAAAATCTGTTGATTTCATATTAGGTTTTGGACCATGTAGAACTTTTTATAAATAATAACTTTTTTTTCATTAATAATAAAAAAGTTTCCAATATGATGCCAACTTACGTAGACACACTGTATGTATTTGAGTATATGAGACGGGAACAGCTGGGGCTGCATGTCACACTGCGCACACGTGGTTAGCTATGACAGTGTTAATATTTAGCATTGGTGGGTAATGCCAGTTTGTAACTGTGCATAAAATAAAATGACTCATTGATATATGCCAAGTATGCATATAATACTCGATACATTTATATTATATACATACCATACTTTGGGTCCTATACACTGAAAAAACCCCTGAACAAAAAATGTATTTCATTGGTTTAAAAAGTCAGTAACCCCAGTTACAATATAAAGTGTATTTTATTGGTTCAACTTATAAATAACCGAAGTTACTTATACTAGTTATTCATTATCAATATAATGTGCCCAAAGTATACATACCTGTCAACCTCAATTGGAGATAATATACCAGGTTCCTTATAAATTTTGGAATCATGCATACTTGGATATGAAGTTCTACTCCAATTATCAATTCTGAAAACCATTTGTAAAAAAATAATGTTTATTTTTTAAAAATACCCATACAGTTTATCCTTATTGCCTACCTAAAAAAAAATCAAAACATTGATCTCAGTTTCGTTTACAACATTTTTTTAAAACTAATTTTCCATTTGTAGGGATATAAGAGGGCAAGGAGTTGCGGCAACACAGTTAACACAATCAGATCACCTCATATAAAAATAAATTTAAAACTTTTTAGATATGTACATTATGCCTAGCATTTTACAACAAATAAAAAAATATATTTTTTTAACCTGTTACATGGATTGCCCCCTTAAATATGATGATAAATGTAAATATTTTAAAAATAACAAACTTTCTTTAAGTCTTTTGGGGGCAGAACTGTAATGCATTAGGACTATTTTTAAATTTCGAATAAGTTACGAGTTTTGTTTAAATGTGTAAATTTTTTCTTAAGAATTGCGTTTGAATCACACTAAGATACAATAAAATAAACATCAAGATAAATGGGGTCTATTTGAAGACATATTTCCTACTTAGTTGTAGAGATTAAGGCTTTGATGACTTTAATGATGGTATTTATTATAAATAATGAAATAAAATACTATATTAAATATCATTTAAAAAGTCCCTTACTTTGATTTAAAAACATCTGCTTCCCATTCCGAGTCAGTAAAACTCTGTGCTAGTTTTGTTGCACTTTGTTCTAATCTTGATGGGGATGCTTTATCTGGTTTATCGAAAACATCTGAAACTGAAGTTGTTGGGAAACATTGTACATTATCCCCAGAAGTACATGCTGTTGTAGAGTTGAAAGATCTAAAAGTGAAAAAAATATACAGGGTGTCTCTAAAAGTCCTGTACAAAATGATTTCACAAATTCCCTGGGTCAAAAGATAACGATCTATAGCCAATAGCAATTTACCTTTGTCAAAAATTTGATTGTTGGTGAGTTAAAGGGTGTCAAAGTTTTTATTTTATTTTATTTAAGTTGTTTTTAAATGTTTTATGTATTATGGAAGATTTTCGGAAATCAAAATATGCTAATGTTTTGTCGTAAAATTTCAATGGAGGCACCTGCAGTCTCTAGCTTATGTTCAAAGTGTGATTACTTTTTTTGCCTCAGTATATTATGATTCTAGAAAATAATTTTTATTCTGTCACATTTATTACACAAAAAAGGTGAATGTGATAAATTTCGCTATGAGCAACCATTCCTAAGATATTTTAGATAAAATGGTTTATCCCATACAAAAGTTTTCCATTGCACGCTTTATCTAGCTAAGCCAGCTGGTACTCTCCAAAACGTCGCGTCAGTACAAAATGCTACCACAAATTCTTTGGACCAAAATACAAAATGCTCTAATACAATTAACCTTAGTCGAGAAAGTTGCTCGTTTGCAAGATACAGGGTGTCAAATTTTTTATTTAATTTTTTTACATTGACACGCTGTATCTCGCAAACAATCAACTTTTCAAGTAGGCTAAATTGCGTCAAATAGTTGTATTTTGGCGCAAGGAAATTGTGGTACCAATTTGTACAGACCTTTAGAGACACCCGGGTGGTCCAGACAAAGCGTAAAGGTGGGCAAATACAATTTATGACGAGAAATAAAACACTTAATCTGAAATATCTCAAAAACACTATTAAAAAAATATTATAAATAAAAATTTACTTGTAAAATGACACTTTAAACATAAGCAAAGGACTGCAAGTAGAACCTTCTACATTTCGATTCCTTACTTTAAAAAACCCTTAACACCGAATGTTGTACAAAAATTTGAAATATTAAATAAAATAAGTATTTAAAAATAACTAAAAAAAAAAGTTTTAACATTCTATATCTCACCAACAATTAAATTTTCAACTTAACTAAGTTGTGTTAGATCCTTGTATTTTTACACAAGAAGTATAAAAACTACCTAGTTCTAATTATACAGTACTTGTAACTGTTGTGTTCCAAAATGTTTAAGTCTTTTAAATTTTAAATCGGTAAATGACCTAAACTTGTTAAAAGATCACATATAGGTATCCAAGGACGCCTTTTTCACTGGTCACTTTAAGCAAGTGCCCAGGGCCTTACGATCAATGGGTTCTCCAATTTTAAAGTGCCCTGTTAGGGGAGGGGGAGAGGTTAAAGACAGACGGCCCTACATATTAGTGTATTTACTCAAAAAAATATTTTTAACATATTTTTATATGCAGGCAGAAAAACTTGTTTGCTCAATGGCCATTTATGATTTTTCAATTAGAACTTGTTTTGTCATTGTTGTTGCCGTTTTCCGCAGTTGGTAACTTGTTAAAACAATCATATTGGTCGATCACAAACGTTTAGGAACGACCAACGCCAAAGGTTAAAACTTGGACTCATGTCAAACAAGCCAAATGCGGCGACGGCGTTTATAAAATGATTATAATTAAACGTCATAAGCAACGATATGACAAGTTTATAAATTAAGCTACCTATAGTAGGAACAGGTTAAAAACGCAAATTCGGCACTCTTTGAAAATAATAAAAAAAACATAAAAAAGGCCGCCTGCAAATTCCTATAAATAAGGCGGCTTAGTCAGTGTTGCCACGCTGACTAACATTTACTTATAATAATATAATAGAAATTAAAGTTGATAATCTCAATAAATAAATTATTTTTAGATTTTTGATTAAATAAAGTACTTACCATGCCGAGGTGAAGGTGGTAATACTCAAATACTATCATCTTCCGTATCACTTTGGCCTACTGAGATAATTAACGGCCTTATATTAGCACCTTTATTTTTAAAGTTCTCCTCTTCCTTTATCACGTGATTTACGCACCCAGGCCAGTATTTGTCGACTTCTTTAACCCCTTGTCTTATTAGTTTTAACACATTTTCACTAAATTTGGGGTCGGTATTATTTTTTCGGACGTAGTCCTTCAAATAATGCCACATATGTTCTATAGGATTGAACACACAATAATACGGTGGTAAACGCAATACCGTATGACCATGAAGTGTGGCCAAATGGTCAATGTAATATGTCTTTGAAATTTTTTTTTCTCTTATAATTTTTAAAAGACTGTCCTTAGTTTTACAATCTGGAGGAATCGGACCGATATTTTCTTGGAAAAAATTCTTAATATCAACTTTTTTGTCGATTTATTTGGAATTTTCTGTACTTGTCTTGAGTGATATGGAGCGTTATCAAGAACTATAACACTTTGCGTTTCTAAATTTGGGATTAGGTTGTTCTCAAACCATTGTTCAAAAAGTGCAGAATCCATATCTTGATGATAGTCAGCGCTACATTTTGCAATGTTTTTGGCTGATACCATTAACCCGTTTTTAACAAAACCATTTTCGTTCCCCGCATGAACGATAATAATTCTTTTTCCACGAGAAGGCGGTACATCCAGAGTTGTTTTTCAGTCCCGTCCGTCCATCCCTTGCTTTTAATGTCGTGCGTATCGTACCACGTTTCATCTAGATAGACAATAAATTGGCTTGCCCTCGCTGCGGTATTTGGCGATACTGTAAAGGTATTCTTTTCTGTACTTAACTATTCTTGAGGATTCCATAATTTTTTGCCTTCTATCCATTTTTTTATATCGGAGATTAAGTTCTTTTAAAAGTACCTTTAGAGTTGTTAAGGATTTATAGGGAAAGTTAAGCTTATTCTTTCTTACTTCAGCTAGAATGTCACTTGCAGTAGGAGATATATTTTTCTTATAAAAATTATAAACTATATTTTTAATTTCCATTTTTACGCCTGTTTGCACTTTTTAAGCATAGGTCGATTTTTTTTCTGCATTCTTCAGTGACACCTTTAGTAACAATATTATAAGCAGTGCGAAAACCAATATTTGCCAATTTACTAACTTTTTTAACAAGATTTAGTTTGCCTTCGTCCATTTCTTTTTTAGATTTAAATAAATATTTAATATTATTTGTTGAGCTTCGCGAGGTTGATGCTTTCCACTCAAATCAGTAATATTACCGTCAGATTTCTCCGTCTTTTTTGTGTCTTTACTAAGTTCATAAGGGCACCAAAGTTTTTGATTGTATACTGGCAGTTTTTAATCCCTACTAATAACACTAAACGAAATAATAATACACTGTACAGAAAAATAAAAACTATATAACAAAAAACACTATAGAACAAAAAAAATACTATAAAATGTTTTGGGCAAAGATCGTTAAACTAACGGAATCAATCACTCTGTTTCCGCAAACAGCTAAAAAATAACTAAAATGTAAAATGTATTTAACACTATTAATATAAATGCCCTGAATTTTTCTTTTGGCAACATCTAATATTATTTTAATATTAAGAGGGTTTTTTAATTTAGTCGGGGGCAAGTGGTATTAAAATAGGTATAATATAAAATATAAATGTATTATGGTTTTTACCTAAATTAAATGGTTTCCGATTACCATTTCCTAAAGTTTTACAAACATAATATCAAAAGGGCCCCATATAACATTTTTTGCCGGCGTTGTACATTTAATTTACTGGCATTGCCAACACTCTTTAATGGCAAGGCATTGGCAAAAAGGTATCAAAAAGACGCGAAAGTGGGCAATTAGCGATGGCATCCGTCATTAATAATTTATGATGAAAAAATGCGTTTAGGATAATGGCATTTATCATTAAATAAGTACTGCAAGTTTTATAAGTTGAATGTCCCAAAAGTTAAATAACATATTTAGAATTTTGTAATCGAAAAAAATGAGAAAAAAGGCAGGAAAACTTTATCAATAAAAAAATTACATAATATAAATTTTTATACCGTAACAATAAACCAAAAAAAAATAATAAAAAGTATGTAATAAAATTAAAAAAAAGATAGTAAATCAAAAGAAAACACTTTAAAATAGTAAGTATTTAAGGGACACTTACACTAAATTTTCAGATCCAAAACATAGAGAGAAATATTTTAAAGGAGTTAAATGTCAAAAAAAAACTATTAAATATATATAATTTTTTTTATTAACACGTCTTTAAAACTTTTAATAAGGCAACTCCCTGATTTCATATAATTTTTTTGGGTAACTACAAATTTAAAAGGTTTTTAATTACACAACACACACTAATTAGGTAATGAACACACTTAATTATGTCTACTAAAAACTCTTTTCTTTAAAAAAGAAACTAAAAAGCTACAAAACCACGTAGAAAACAATTGCACAAAGCGGCCAAACAAAAGCAAGGTTGCCTCATCTGTCAAATTGTCAAATCTTGTATTTCGGCTAAGCGGGAAATTTGAATTTATCACCTTCGGTCAAAATCGTCGCAATTAACCTAGCTAATTTTACCATCATTTTATTTTTATTATTTCAAAAATACATAATAAACATTTTGTTTGACTTAATTTTTATTTGCATGGTTTGTATCAATAAAATGTTAAGAAAAGGCCATTTCCTTTAAATTATGTAAAAAACATAAAATAATGTTGTTTAGCCACCATTATAAATAAAACAGATCAAAAAATTGCTCTAATGTTACTTAAATACTAATGTTAATAATATGGTTTGAAAAGTATAAATATGCGTTAAGTTTGCCTTCAAAAATCCAATATTTATTTGCCTGCAACAAATAGGCATGTTTTATTTAATCAGGATTGGTATGCCGCCATTTTTGTATCCTTGCCGGCAATTCGCCTGCAATGTTCACAAAGGGGTTTGTTTACATTATGATTTTTTGCCTATTTTCCGGCATCCTTTTCAGAATAAATTGAATGGTGGGTTCTACTATATAAAATATTTTGTTCCATATCGAAAATCGGGACTTGCTATATATTCGGGACTTCGGGGAGGATGGCAACCCTAGTGCTACTACACAGGGAAATTCAAGGCAATGGAAATGCATATTTCTTATTCTGAAAGAATCTTACAAATCCCATGTTAATTTTTACATCTGACCCTCTGTGGAATACCAAAAACCTTGGCTTAATTACATTGCCAGGAAAAATATAGTTGCTTATCCTGATCCTCCATGGACATAAATTCAATATTACAAAGTTCAGTACTGGGTAACAATAATACACATAATTTTAATCCATAAAATGTGTTCCTAAAATTATTAAATTTATCGGAATGTCACTGGCTCTTGGACTATTTTATAAAAGATGCCGCTATCCTTTACAGGCCGTGCCGATAGAGACGCACGTGCATCAAGCGGCTTATCATAAAAGAAAGTTAGAAAAGGCGGCCGCGAAGAAAGCCATGCCGATTTAATTGTTTAAAAACTTTTTTGTGCTTTTTTCTTTTCAAAGAGTACCGAATTTGCGTTTTTAAACTGTTCTTACTATACTTATAAATAAATTAATAATGTGGGGAGGAACGCTAGTTTTAAAGTGTAAAATAAAGCAGGCAGTAATAGTATATTACATTACAAGTGTGGAAAATGACTAATTTCACACGAGTGGGAATATTCTAGCACGAGGCGTTAGCCGAGTGCGACAAACCCACGAGTGTAAGAAAGTCATTTTCACACGAGTACTGTACACTATTTTTCCTACGACCACAAATTATTCACCAAAAAAAAAAAAAAAATAAAGTTTGTCTGTTCAGAAAAAATAAAAAACAATTGAGAACTTTGCAACACTAGGGTGATATTTACTTTGCAACACTAGTGTGATATGTACTTTTCCTCACTGCTCTATTATACTGTTTTGACAATATTTTTACATCGAAAATTACCTACTTAGAAGCATTATATAACTTTTCTCATTTTGGAATTTAAAAAGGCCCCCACTTAATAAAAATTGTATGGTTTTGTTAGGTAATAACGATAATTGTTTAATACGGTTTTCTGCTATTATAAGGGTTTTTTAAAAATTATCGATACTTACATATTGTAGACACTCTTCTAAATAAAATGTAAGTGGTGCATATCCAAAATATTTCGTTTTTTAAAAAATATCAGTAAACAAACTTACGGGACCGGGGAGTGAAAAGGGGTGCTGAGTGGGGTAAAATTGGTAAAACGAGTTAATGAAACTGAACATCACATGTAAAATTAAGTAAAAATTACAGTTTTTCCTCATATTTTTAAGAAAAAATATAAAAAATATGAAAATTGTAAATGCATAACCTAAAGTCCTAAAAGTAAGAAAAAAACGACAGGAAGGCATAAATGACGGAACTCATACCGCGATTCGACGGACTTTGGGTTTTCGTCGGCTCAATTCGGTCAGCATGGTGCCCGCGCGAATTATAAAATTCATTAAAACTAATTTAAGTCATTTAATAACAGCGTAAACAGTGGTAATGTCAATTAAAGGATTACGTCGTTTAGGTTGTCACAGAGCTAAGCCGATAAACACGAGAAAAACCAGAACTAACCAGAACTAACCAGAACTAACCTTTTGTATTTTGTGGAGAAAAACCAAACTTGCCTTGCCGAAGCGAGGTACGAATTCCTACATTTATGCCCTCCTAAAACGACTACCAAACGTCAGTTACCATGCAAAATGTGGAAAGCATTTGGCATCACGTCGAAAGGGTCTGATTCTATTTATGAATGGATAAAAGAAAGTGGATTCATAAAGTGTGTATTAGCCTAAGGTTTAATTAGGGATTAAAAAAAAAGATTTAACTAGTTGTTTGAGTACGCGAAGAAAGGGAGAAAGGAATTTGATCTATAGGCTTTTTTCTCTGGCGCTTTAAGTCGAACGGTCAAGCGGCAAGGCTGCCTCTATAAGGTGCGAACTGTCAGTGGTTTTTTTTGGTTATGTCTATTTTTGTTTATGTTTTTATTTTGTCGGAAATTTTATTATTACTCTTTTCAATATTGGAAGAAAGCTTATACTGTGCAGTAACTTAACGTCAATAAGATGATTTTCGCTAATTTGGGTTCTACTGTTTAAGGTAAGTAAAAAGCTTTTTTACTGTCACTACAATAAATATGTCACTTGCAAAACCAATAGCAGTTTTTAGAATGACATCATAATATGTATCACACAAGTGTAGCAAAGTACTTTGCAACACTAGTGCTGTAAAGTACTTTGCAACACTAGTGTGATATAACGCATTTTCTATGCATGAAACCAGTGTGCTATTTGCTATTTTCACAAGTGGTCGTTCTAAATGACATTGGAAGATGATTATACATTTTAATGCTCTCAAAAAATAATAGATCTTTTAGTTAATGTAGTTTTTGGGATGGGTAGAGGAAGGCCATCTCCTCGCGTAATATGTGGATTAGGCGGTATAAAAATGTTTGTACTTTTATGAATTAAACACACAGTCTCTAATATAAAAATACCTATAACAGTCAAAATCCCGCCATCGACAAACAATGGCTTACACAATGTTCCTCGCATCTAGTTCTAAATAGGTATCTCACTGTTCGCTTCTGTAAAATTAGAATGGAATTCATTAACTGATTATTACAAAAACCCCAGAAGTATTCATTCTAACATGAGATTCGAACAATGCAAAAATAAACCTGTGCGAGCAATTGTGATATCTAGCTCTCTTTGACACTGTCCTCAAGGCATAACAAGTCAGCTGACAACTTTTTGCATAGTTCTGTTATATGTATTTCAAACCTTAATTTATTGTCAATAAAAATACCCAAAACTTTGTCACAGATCTATTCTCTACCACGTCATTTTCTAACATTAAATCATCACAAAAAATCTAAAACTTAATACTCCAGTCTTGGCAACATTAAGAGACAAACAGTTTGCACCACACCACTCATTGACTCTACTTAAATCGTTCTTAATGATTTCCCTTAAATGTTCACTCATTTTTTCCATTCCACAGAATAGTTGCATCATCTGCAAACAATGTAAATGATCCGTTGATATTAATTTTTGGCAGGTCATTTATATATATTAGAAAAGTACTGGCCCTAGTACTGAAACCTTGAGGAACGCCATTAATTACAGGAGAAATATCTTGATTTTGGTTGTAGCATCTCAATGTCTTCTACATTGATTTTGATAGATAGATAGATAGATAAGTTTTTATTTATCCCATAAGTATTCCACAGGAACATAGGACACGTCAATACAATAATTTTCTTAAATTTATACAATATTACATATATGTAAAGGAAACAACTAACCAGAACTAACCAAAACCGTTAGAGATAGGTATAGGATAATATTAGGCAAAAATATTCAGAAAGTAGTGACGGATCCAAAAATACCAAAATATACAGGGTGCTCCATTTGAAATTTCAAAGTTGCCATTTTTTGGTATAAGCGGCAACGTTGCATCGTTAAAAATATTTCAGATCGTTAGATCACAAGCCATTACCCATGTTACCAAATTTTAAAAAATGCAATGTTCCGTTTTCCGTAAGAGTCTAAAGTACCATCGACTCAGAGACCCCCTGTATATCTTCAATACTTTGGGATATCAACATGGGATAGCGATAAGTTAAAAAATTACTTTAAAAGAAAAAATACTTGGGGAACATTTTATTATACAAATAATTTACAAAACAAACTGACGACAAAACAAGTCTTTTTTACCGTGCCTGCAAATAAATATTTAATAATACATAAATAGGAACACATACAACACGCATACAGTTTATATACAAAAATGATTTAATAACCATTCATCCTTAATTTTCTAATTTGGGCCTTTTTAATGTCCTCTAAGTCCATTGTATACTCTATTGTTAGAACTTTGGTTCAGAATTTTTTGATACCTAAAAAAAAAATGTTTTCAAATACTATTACAAGTATACCATTTCTGTTTAAAAATTGGCAAAGTAATACAAAGTAAAGGAAATGAAGCTCAAAAATAGGTAAACCCATGCAATTCTTTGGTCCTGCATGGATTGACTTGATATTTTAACAGAAGGTAGGGAATAGCCCAAGGATCAAAATCTAACGGAAGGGAACCAAAACCCTGGGGGTGGTTGTCACCCCATCTCAAAATTTTTGATTACGTTTTAACCACAGGAATCGATTAAAAAAGTTTTTCTAAGCAAAAAATGTTTTATATATATAGTTACTCGCGATTAAATATAACAGTTTTTTTACGAAAAATCGACGTTTTTAATGTTTTTTTCGCGAATAACTCGAGAGTTATGCTTTTTAACAAAAAGACTGTAGAATTCAAAATTGCTGTTCTTAAAGAATCAGATAAAATTCGTTTGTAATAATTTTTCTGCGACCAGTAAGAACCAGCACGAAAATTGAGTGAGCTATGATAAAAATAATAGGTCAGTACCTAATTTTTTCTCAGGGTTGAAAAAAGTGGTGCTAGTTTGTAAAAAAAGGTTTTAAACGGCTATATGTCGCCAAATATTTACTGTTCAAAAATCTTAACTTAAAAAAATAGTGAAAAATCGTTTTTCACTTTAAGCTCTAATTTTTCTAAAATAGGATATTTTAAATTGATTAAACTTCTTGAAAAACTCTTCTCAACGCATTGGGCGTATTTACAATACATGTATAAAGAGAATTGCAAAAGGGTAAAGGTCAATTTTAATTAGGGTGGTAGTAGGGAGGTTGGTTTCATTGATTTTACCATAAACAAAATTAGGTTCTGAATTATTGTGATCATAACCGACTTAATTTTTATGTTAAAGACTTCTTAAAAAAAAAAAGAAATGTCTAATTATGTATTTTTAAAAAGATTCTATGAGTTTTGTTCAAAAAAAGGCAGAATTTTCCTGTTGCTTTAAATCTATCATATTTTGCATATAATGAAAAAAGTTTAGCATTAACACACCATATCTCAATTCTTACTGGTTGTATAAAATTATAATAAAATAATTTTGTTTGTCTTATTAAAAGCTATAATTTTGCTTTCTATAGTTTCCTTTTTTGTTTTTTGTTAAAATGCTTAATTTCCGTGAATTTTTCGTCAAAAAATTGTTATATTTAATCGCGAAAACAAAAAATATTGGTTTTACATAAAAAATATATATAGAACATTTTTTCTTAAAATCACATTTTCGATCGATTCTTGTAGTTAAACTCTAATAAAAAATGTTCACCCCCAAGATGGGGTGGCAACCACCCCAGGGTTTTGGAGCCCTTTGGTTTGATATAGATTTTGATCCTTGGGATATTCCCTACCTTCTGTTAAAATTTAAAGTCAATCCATGCAGGAACAAAGAAGAATTGTGAGGTGAAATACTTCATTTTCTGTATTAACATTTTAATGTGATGATTTGAAGCGTCGGGGTCGTCGGCTCGAACAACGTTGTAACTTGCAAATAATGTGAAATGCAGGTAATCATAGCATAATGTTGTATGACACCTAAACTTACCATTTAATGAAATAAATGCCCATTTTTTAAATCCCAAAATACATTAGTTTGTCATTTGGTCAATTTCGGTGAAACGTTATAGCTAACTTGATTACGTGGGCGGATGTTGCATTTTTTGCATTATGTCACTGATAAATTTTTAATCTTCGTTATGAAATGCTTTAAATCGTGGTAAAAAACACAAAACAAACATTGCTCAGTCCCAAACAACTAAATTTAAAAACATATCTAAGGTGACGTTCCGTAAGTTAACCAAAGTTTACCGACCGGTAAATATCGGTTTGACAGCGGTAATCGGTAAAAGCGG
The DNA here is from genome assembly GCA_014170235.1 of Listronotus bonariensis. Lineage (NCBI taxonomy): Eukaryota > Metazoa > Arthropoda > Insecta > Coleoptera > Curculionidae > Listronotus > Listronotus bonariensis. Next base: position 24,239 of record JACEGR010000338.1, on the reverse strand, counting down.
TTCGTTTTGGTACGCTAATATTATCGGCAATTGCAGTTGACAGTCGAGACTGAAAGTCTAGAAACCCCGTTTCCAAATCTTACCAGAACCAGAAAAACCAGGAAAACCAATATCGAGGTTAACTTACGGAACGTGTCGCAGTTTGATCGGTAGTTTCGGTTGACAGTTAAAACTGAAATTTTGAGAAACCGCGTTTCATAGAACTAACCAGATTTTAGAAATAGAAAGGTTATAACGGGAACCAAGAATCGTGGTTAACTTACGGAACATCACCTAAGTTAAAGAAAGACTTGGTTCTTATTTTATAATTTTGTGTGTCTATTAAGGCCGACTAAAAAAAAAAATAAAATAAAAGTCATCATGTCTTTTAAATTTATATCCTAGATGCTATAGTAAATTAAAAAATGTGTACATTATGGAAAAGCCTTGTAAACTACAAGCAGTTATAACGTTGTTCCTTTTTTTATGTAAAATACTCCATAGCCTATGGTCAAATTCCGTAAATACAGCATTTTTATTTTAAAGCGCAAATAATACATTATATAGATTTTTTGCCCACTCTAAAAAGTTGGTATAATGTAAGTCACAATGTTGTTCGAGTTGAAGCTTCATTTAAAAATATTATACAGGTAAGATCTGTAATTGTAGGTGAATCTACCAACCACTCTGAAATAGCCACAGATGTTTCAGCACACTGAATTTAATAAACTAGAATTGTTATCATATCAAAATTAAAAAGCTATTTAAAAACTAAAATCATCACTATTGTTCTAATTGTTGTAAGTAAACTATAAAACTGTGACTTACCTTCTTTATCTTCAGCACTGAGTTCTTGCTTAGGGAACTCAACATCAAAAGTAATAAATAGAGTTCCATGAAGGTTGTTATTATCATAATTAGGCATTCCTTCTCCTTTCTTACGGATTCTAGCACCAGGCCATGTTATTTTATCTCTGGTTACTGACACCATGTGTCCATCTAAGTGTTGTAACTCAATTGTAAATCCAATCAGCGCATCCTAAAACAGGGGAGATTTTCATTTTATTACAAGCCTGCTGTTTTGGACGCCCAACCACCACTGGCTGCCACTGATTATGATAGACAGGCCAATGATGACAAAAAATGAAGCACACTATATTTTTATAAAAACAAGATGTTTACAAACTACTATAGTAATATCCTATTATTAAAGTAAAAAAAAATCATAAAAATATATGTCTTCAAATTCTTTGTTCTCAAGATACAGGGTTTCAAAGTTGTAAAAAAATTGAATTTTATAAGTATCTTAAATCTTTTTAAACTAATTTTGTTGTAATTTGGCAATGTTTTTCGTCTTATTAGGAGGCTAATTTAGAACTAACATAATTAAATTTTAGAAGTCCAGTAGCGTCTTGAGCGGCACCTAAATATTTCATAATAAAAAATAAAAAAGGTCTTTTTAAAAGCTTTACAAAAATACCACATTTAATACATCTATAATTAAGTTTCGGAAATATGGCCACTTAAATCTGGGTGTAATTTCCATTTCATCTACAGTCTCACTTTAGTACCATACGTAGGTAGGTATAATAGAAATTATAATATCTATTACTTTTTATTTATTTATTTATTTATTTAAACCTACATTACAGGCAGTGCACAAATAGTACAAAAAAATCTTAAAAACTAATATAAAAGTCGTTTAAATAAAACATAATTAAAAACATATACTTTAAAATACAATAACAAACAAAAAATAAAACAAACAATTGTTAAAAAGATTTAAGTTGTCATATTTCGCAAACTATTAAAGATAGATATATCAAATGTGGTATTTTTGTAAAGCTTTTTAAAAGACATTTTTAATGGTGACATAATATTCAGAGTGTCTCATTTTAAAAATGTTTACCTCTTCATTTTATTTTGTTTTTGATGTTCCTTTGTTTCTTTTTTATGCTCAAAAGATAATAGATGAAAAAGTATAAAACTTTTATACAGGCCTTTTTTTCTATCCTTCTTGGTTATAGTTAAAAGTGGGTGGCAAAATATAAATGAAAACCCTGTACGTTTCCGTCACCGATCGCTATTTGACGTTTCGCTTTCTGATATGGTATACGGAAATGGAAAACAGAAAGTATTAATTGACAAATGAAAAGTTGTTGTTTTATCTTTCAACTGAAAACGTCAAACGACAAACGGAAACAGAAACGTCAATCTATAATTCCAGCTTTACTCTTGTGAATATTATTGAATTTTACGTGTTTAAATAAAAGCCTATGTGTGTTTATTAACCTTTAAATCAACTAACCTGTAAACTAATTGTAACATTAGTATACAAATCATCACCTCTTCTTTCAAACACGGGATGTGGTTGAGTTTTAATCTTTAAAATTAGATCACCAGGTTCTCCATCCATATGTGGTTCCCCTTCTGCCGTAAATTTTGTTTCCTGGCCATCTGTCATACCTTTTTAAAGAAAAAAAACATTTACTTATTTATCCTTAGTGGCAAAGTTTTTAGAATACTTGTCATCCTTTGTCTGAGTTTTATTAAGATAACACTAAATGTAAGCAGATCTAAGTTGAGCGTAATTTACTTACCATTTTTATATTTTTAATAATGTCAGTTTAAATAAAAAATACTTAATGTCTTAAAAATGGATAATGAACCTGTTGGTAAACTTTAATAAATAAATCCATCTACCTAAAAATTGAAACCCACCTGCTTCGATTTCCATTTCCAAAATCCTTTCTTCATTTACTAATTTTACGTTAGGACATTCATCACACACAGTTTGTTGCATCATTTGAAATCGTCCAGGACCAAGACTTTTGGTTATCATTTCTTGACGACAGTTACACTTACGTGTCCCATGGGTTGGCTTCATGACGGGTTTATTTCTTGTAATTTCAATAAAGTTACCTTGAAAACATAATTGTGTTGGATATTATTTATCAGTCTAGAGTTCTCAGCTATTAGTATTTTAAAGTTTAACAAAACTTATTTACGTATTTCTTGTATACATTTAAATAATATAAAACTGTTCTATTATTAGTGAGTTAATTAAAAAAAAATTCTCCTCTCCAGGCCCACAACTGGGTTTTTATTTAAATTTTTTTTTATCTAAAAAGTAAGTCATGAAACCCAAACCAAACATATACTAGATGTTAATGACCTTAATAGGAACACTTTGGTGAAGAAAATTTTTATTTTGGAATCTGTGGAATTTTATTTTTTTGTTTATCCCCCACAAAGAAAATGAAAACTTTTAAATTTAAATCTACTGTATTCTTATTTTGTTTGTTTTATTTTAATACTTTTGACAAATCCTGAATTTTGTCAAATTGTCAATATTTTTTTAAAAACTATGCCCCAGTTAAAATTTTTTCACTTCACAATTTTTTTATGCAAGATTTCAGATGCCTCTAATTACAAAAAATGCAGATATTCTTGTGAAAATTAAGGGTTGTTAATAAAATTTCAACAAATTAACAAAAATAAAAAATACAAACAGAGGATTTGCTTTTAAAAGTTAAGTTTTTTCTGGGGGGCTAACAAAACAAAATAACTTTTTAGTAATTATGCCGTTTAGGGTTTTCTGCTGTTTTTATGATTTTAAAAAATATTTTGGCTTACATGTTTTCTCCTATTTGTTCTTAATCAAAATTTAATGGCGCTGTTATAAAATATTTTGTATTGTTTTGTAAAACACAAAAATTTGAATTTTTCGAAAGTTCATCAATTTTACGCATCGGACTTCTATATGTTTTTTTGAATAAAATTCAATGTGCTCGAAGTCACGGTCAAGTTAGTCCTGATTAGTCAAGTCTCTTTTGTTTTTATTTTTAAAATTTAAATCCTCTTCCAGGGAGGGCATCAAATGGATGCTATATACATGGATTTCTCCCAGGCGTTTGATAGGGTAAACCATCAGCTTTTTATTGCAAAGCTAAGAGCAACTGGTTTTGATGAGATATCCTTGAAATGGATCCTTAGCATGCTGGGTGGCCTTACCCAGAAGGTTAAGATTGGAGAATTTGTATCCAAATCAATCACAGTTACATCTGGGGTCCCACATGGAGGACATTGTGCACCACTCCTTTTTAATTTATTTGTCACATGACAAATATCTTGAGTCCTGTCACTTTCTTATGTTTGCCGACGACCTGAAGCTTTGCAGAGTCATAAAATCTGAGTGTGACTGGTTCCTCCTGCAAAATGGGCTTGATAGCTTTGTTTAGTGGGCTGAGTTAAACTGTCTCTCACTGAACTCCAGTAAATGTAACTCTATTAGTTTTTTTTAGAAATCGAACAAGAAACAATACTCAATATCATATAAGGGGGCAAGAGCTGTTACTTTTATCTAGGATCAAGGATCTTGAGGTCATTCTGGATGACAAGATTACATTTTCTTAAAAACACTTTATTGTTCACTTGTGAGATCTCAACTGGAGTACTCTTTTATAGTATAATATAATATATGACATAACTAGTTCCTCCCTTTAAACAATTTGTTAAACACTTGCAACAGTGTTTTGTCCAATAATAACTGTGATATCTTTAACATTAGTTTGAAAGAAATAAGGATATTAGTAAATCCCTAGTCAGGTTGTTGTTGTACTTAAATTATTTATTTTCTTTAGATATTTAGCACTTGTTATTTAGTTTGTAAGTATGTAGTCCCTTACATGTAATTACATTTATTTATGTTTGTAAGGAGTACCAATAAATAAATAAATAAGTATGGTCTCCATACTACAATGTGCATATAGATAACACCAAAAGAGAACAGAATAATGTTTTAAGAAATTGTCAATTGTTTCCTGTATATTAATAAATAAATAAATAAAAACCGGTTTGTCATAAATATTGTGGATGCCATCTTCAGTATTGTTTATTGTTTATTGATTAATTATAAACTAAATTTTTTTACAAATATAAAAATTTTTAAACTTAACAAAAATGCATTTTTAATTTAGTTAATGACACCTAGATGCTTGTTGAACCTGTATGTGTCAGAATAGCTATCCTAAATATATTTAATTCTAGTGTTGTATGAACAATATTCAAAATAATCCTAAATTAAAACAATTAACTAAATAAATTAAAAAATTTCTCTGATCCTAGCAAGTTTCTTTAGAGTTTTGTTGCATTTTAACTTAATTTACAGCATAGTTTTTATAAAGGTATTATAATTATCAAAAATATATTTCCTACAATGTTTGCTAAAAATCTTATGATTTGAAATGTCTCTTTTTCTAAGTGGCAGCAGATTATAGAATTTCGGCGCTAAATAGTTTATAAATTTTAAAGTAACTGTTTTTCTACAATCGGGAATTACAATATGTTTATTTACATTGTTTCTTGTTTGGTGCCTATGATTAACAAATTTTTGTAATATCTCTTTTTATGTACATACATGGATGCAGCATGCATATACAATGAGTATACATTACAAATTTCCCTATTATAGAATAAACTAGTTGAATACAGTCTATTTTTATTAAATATTATTTTCAGTATGTAGTTTTGTACAATCAACACTGGCCCCAAATTGCTTTTATAAATGCCTTTCCACAAAATTAGGCCATATCGCATTAAATATTCTATTAAGGATTTGTACACTAATGTTAGTATTTTTGGACCAAGAAATTCCCTTAATTAGTAGAACTTATAGATCAGGTTTCTAATTTTTTTGTTAGGTATGTTATATGTCTGTTCCATTTTAAATGCTCATCAATGACTAAGCCAAGATATTTAGTTTTTGTGACAGCTTTAATTTCTTGTTTATGTTCATCTATTATTAAAGTTTCAAAATTAGGTCTGTTAGTTTTGTTTATTGAAAAAGCTATATAGTTTGTTTTTGCTAAATTTAGTGATCACTTAAAGGATTCCAACCATCGTTTTACTATCTTACTATTGCTTTCTCTTTACATTCAGTCCAAGTTTTTCTTCCTTTAACTATTTTGTCCTCAAATATTCAAACTACACGCCTACAAAAAAACTATAGTGCAGCATTATTTTTAGACATTATTAAGACATTTGATAGCGTATGGCACCAAGGACTTCTTTTAAACTGAAACAGTTAAAATGTGACGAATATTTAATTTTTCTTTTAAAGGATTATCTAGAAAATCGGACAATACAAATTAAAATTGGTAATGTTATGTCTACAAAAATCCTAATTAAACAGAGAGTACCTCAGGGCTCTCCCCTATCACCATTACTATACAATATCTATTGTCACGATATATACAACTATGACAAAATACTCAAGGAAGAAGTTATTCCAACATCATATATCCTCCAGTTTGCTGATGACACAGCTTTAATCGTCCATCAAAAAACTTTAAAAAAACTGTTCAAGAGCATCAAAATTTAATAAATAGAACAACAGTATGGTTCAAAAATGGAGACTTAAACCAAACCCAAATCAATCACAATTAGTATTATTTCACTATCAAATTAAAGATAACTCTCCTACAGTAATAATTGACAACCAACCTATTTTACCAAAGCAGTCTGCAAAATACCTAGGAATGACAGTCGACTATAAACTTAATTTCAACAAACACATGAAAACCATCAAGAAAAAGACTATCAAGAGCTAAGCACTTTAGAAGTCTAACTTACAAAGGTCATGGCATAAATGTAAACATAGCATCCACCATATATCAATCAATTTGTAGACCACTTTTGGAATATGGACACTCAGTCATGCTAAACCTCCATAATAATGCCAGAAAAACTCTAGAAGTAGCAGAAACAACAACCTTAAGAGCCATTACAAGAATGAGACACCCCATAAATATATTGCATAACCCACCAAATATACTTCTCTACGAAACAACAAAAATTCAACCAATATTGCAACGTTTAAAACATCTCACAACAAATTTCATATCAAAACAATTCAATTTAGATACTATTCAAGATTTTTGCCTAAAACGAACTGAAGAAGAAAAAAGACAACAAACCCATAAATATCCTTTAAGAACAATATATGAAGAACTAGAACACTTAATTTGATAAACAAAATCTATGCCCAATATGACTTTTTTTTTTTTAATTATATGAATTGTTTAAATTCACTTTTGATTTCAATGCATTTATAATAATAACAAATTGTTAATAACATTAGGCTAAAGGACCCTCGGTCAATAGCCATTTGATGTAATGTAATTTTTGCTTATGTCAATAAAGAACTTTTAAGTAAGTAGAATAAACTAGTTGAATAGTCTATTTTTATTAAATATTATTTTCAGTATTTATGCGTTTATATATGCCTCCCCACAAAATTAGGCCATATCGTATTAAAGATTCTATTAAGGATATGTACACTAATGTTAGTATTTTTGGACCAAGAAATTCCCTTAATTAGTAGAACCTATAGATCAGGTTTCTTTTTTTTTTTTTTTTGTTAGGTATGTTATATGTCGGTTCCATTTTAAATGCTCATCAATGATTAAGCCAAGATATTTAGTTTTTGTGACAGCTTTAATTTCTTGTTTATGTTCATCTATTATTAAAGTTTCAAAATTAGGTCTGTTAGTTTTTTTATTGAAAAAGCTATATAGTTTGTTTTTGCTAAATTTAATCACTTAAAGGATTTCAACCATCGTTTTACTATCCTAAAACCCTCTATTGCTTTCTCTTTACATTCAGTCCAAGTTTTTCCCTCGAACAAATTTACTAGTAAATTCGGTACTAAAAGATATAATGTCGACAAATAAATCGTAAATGGAGAAAATTAAAAATTTAATAAAAAAGTTTATATTTTTGAATTCATCCGTACTTGAAATGTTTCGGTTTCATCACACTATACGGAAACACGATACTCATTTTTTTTTCAAAACTAAACCAAAAAGGTCCTCTTAAATAATACATTTCATGAAAAAAATGTGGGTTTTTCTTTTGTTCTATTAATAAAATAAGTTGTAAAGTCGCAAAATTCATACAGTGTTGCCATACAGGTATATTAGTTCTAAAACAAATAAAAAATATGTTAAGATAGAACTAACAAAACCTACTAGAACTTGCCAAAACTAAGCATTACTTAGCAGAAGTAACTAAAAGTAGCGTTGACTAACAAAAACCTGTTCACCTAATCCCAACATAAATTTAAATCGACACAAAGTTGATGTATCTTATAAAGATAAACAACTTGGCAGCAATGGTTTTCCAAATACTCCTAAACTTAATCACGACGGTAAACTAAAGCATGCATTTTCGTGTGATTTTCGTATTTAAATATTTTTAAATGTATGTATTAAAAGTTTATTGCGATTTTCCTCCTTTAATTTGATTTGTTAGAACGTATTTTACCATAGATACATAAAACATGCAAAAATTTTAAGTTGCAGTGTTTCCGTATTGTGTGACGTAACCAATTTTTCTTTAGCAAGACTACAATGCAGTGATATTAAAATGGTAACTGTAAAAGCTGTAGTTTAAAAGTACTTATATTGTACCATCACCGTATTTTTTATTATTAGTGAAAGAAGTGCTGATAGATTTTAAAATAGTAACTATTAAAAATAATAAACCTATACCTGTGTATAAGTCTTCTAAAGTGACATAAATATCCATGACTAGATCTGCTCCTCTGGGTACTTCATGCCTTTGTTCATTACCTCCAAAATGAAAACCAAAATCACCAAAAAGCTAGCAAAGGGATCCATTCCACCATCCATCATTCCATCTTTCTGTAGACAATCTTCTCCGCATCTATCATATTTTTTCTCTTTTCCTCATCTGAAAGTACTTCATAAGCTGCCCCAAGGTCTTGAAACTTTCTTGATGCTTCTGGATCGTCTTTATTTTTGTCCGGATGTAATTCTTTAGCTAAACGGCGATATGCTTTTTAATATCATGTAAAGTAGCACTTTTAGATACGCCTAGAATTTGATAAAAGTCTCTCCCAGCAAAAACTATTCCCAAACATAGGATGTTGAGCACAATCAGGATTGACCACGCTAAATTCATGGCGATTTTATATTTTTAAATTCGTATTATACTATCATAATTAATATCATATGTTTTTATCACTACTTTTATTCACAAATTACCGAAAAATCTTTAACTTTAATTTTTAACCCTACCAGAGATATCAACGTCAAACGGGAGTCGAAAAAGCATGTGGAAACATTTGATTGGTTTAAATAAAATTCCCAATCAGCTGATTTTAAAAGAGAGCTTTGTTTGGCAACGGGAAAAGTGTAGTGTAGGACTAAAAGTGGATATAAAGTCATTTTTTCGTGTTAACTGTATTCATCGGAGTGGCTTAAACAGCATTTGAAATGACAATATAAATATGAGAGTTAGAATAGAGACAAGATCGTTTAATAGGTAAGGTTGCCTCATTACGTCACATATGTACCGCACTGCTGGTTCCTTATTGGCGCCAACATAGCAAACAAGGATGTCTAGACGGATAATGCTATGAGGGCGAAAGAGCGCGATAAACAATATTTAAAAATCAACTAGAATAATCAATAATTTATTAATAGGAAATAAAGAAGTTACGGTAACAACTGGAATTAACAGTATTTAAAAGTATTTCTTTAATATTGACAAAAACACAAACTACACTGTTAAAAACTTCATTAAATAATGAGCAAAATACATATGAGACGTATGGTCCGCCATGTTGAAACGCTTACGAGGCAACCTTTTTTTTTTTTTCTTTTTTTTTTCACCCTTTCGGGGTCATCCCACCCAGGTCCGACGACCGCCCCCTAGGTGGTGCACTGCAGCCTGAAGGCTTATTGTACCTTGACCCCTACTCCTTCTCATTCACACACCATTCATTCCATAACTTGATGGTTGTTGCTCGGTCCGCATCCCCGAGCAGAAACACCGTGTGCCGTTGCCCAAAACACCGCTGTCGCCGGACACCCATCCAAATTATGGGCGCGCATTCCACTGCTTAACTCCGGAGATCGACGCTCGCCGATACAACCGAAGCCGCCACAAGCGCGCCAACACGAGGCAACCTTACCTATTAAACGATCTTGGAATAGAGATAGGTATTCACAAAGTCGGTCTATATAGGGTCACGACATTCGGCCATATTGCTTTGACGTGTTATGACGTCACATCTCCCATTTTCACATGTTGTCCAGTGCCGGAGATATACAGTTTATTGTATTAGTAGATTAACCGTTTACACAACAGTTTTTAATTATTATTGAGCTGTAAATTCTTTTACTTTAAAAACTACAAAACATTTGGAATTACATCTTTCAACAAATATCACTTCCAAAACAATGCAAATGAAATGCGCAAATTCTAGACGCCACTGGATTAATCATCAGCTTTGATTTACCCAGTCTTGCCAACTTTCTCCGTGGAGTGCTCCTTACGTGACCTCGAACCACCTAAAAGTTGAGGATATGTCGCAACCTTATAAATATAAACTAACCTTGGGTATTCAAAGTTTTTTAAAATGTTTTGAACCGTCTTACCACGAAAAAACGGCTTAAGTAAAAAAAAAAGTCTGAAACCAAGGTTAGTTTATATTTATAAGGTTGCGATATATCCTCAACTTTTAGGCGGTTCGAGGTCGGGAACGCAAGGAAGGGCACTCCACGGAGAAAAGTTGGCAAGACTGGGTGAAATCAAAGCTGATGATCAATCCGGTGGCATCTAGAAATTGCGCATTTCATTTTGCATTTATCAATTTAGGCGTTCAACCAATTATAACCGCGGTATTAAATGGTGACAACTTTGATTGTATAGTACATTGTTTAAACGTCAACATAACCAATTGGTAAATACCGTTTTAGAATTGGTTCTTCGCCTAAAATTAATGATTCCTTTGGAAGTGATATTTGTTGAAAGATGTAATTCCAAAGGTTTTTATTTAAAGTAAAGCGAATTTACAACTTAATGATAATTAAAAACTGTTGTGTAAACGGTTGTTCTACTAAAACAATAAACTGTATATCTCCGGCACTGAACAACATGGCCCAAAAATGGGAGATGTGACGTCATAACACGTAAAAGCAATATGGCCGAATGTCGCGACTCTATACAGGTTAAGCTAAATAACATAACACATAGGCAATGTGATTACAATCTAACTAAATCCCGACATGTAAACATGCGTGACTAATACTGCTTGTTTTGTCAATCTATTACTCGCCGATGTACCAAAACTGCTTGCTCAAGCAGTATAGACCGACTATGGCTAAAACTAGTTCCGGATTCTTAAACGCTGTCTCGAGACGTAACGTATCGAGTCGCTACCGAATGATGATTTTTAACTTATTTGAAACTCGATTTTGAGTCGATATCTCCCGAGTTTCATAACTAGGCACTATCCTTATTAAATAGGTATTTATCCTATTTATTATTTACGTAAAAGCAGATAAGAAAATAGGGCCGATAGGTTTCGAAAGAAATATCGAGAATTCGATACCGACCGACTCGTCACCTATCGAGAGGTTAAGAATCCGGGCTATGATGGCAAACGCGTATAATTATTGAGTTATGGCACAAATGCCAAAAATAAAAAAAAAAGGTTTTGATGAGTATATTTATAAACAAATAAATTTTTACATATTAATGTTTCTTGTTCAAAATGCTTGTTTGTATAAGTAGTCCAAAGACTGCTAGATCAGCGTTTTAATAAAATGTACCTAGCTTTACGTCTTTAAAAATAATATAATTTAAGGTATTGGCACATATGTACACTTCTGTGGCGCAACTTTTTATAGCGAGATAATAGAGAATAATTGCACAACGAAATAAGGCCAGACACTAATAATACCGGCCTTATTTTGACATCTGATTTGCGCAGTTGCTTGATAGGATAAGGACTCCCTTAATACGGATTTGGCCTGGCTTATTTATGCCGTTCTAGGTCGTGCCTTATTTTGGTCTTATTTTAACTTCGGAATGGTTCGTGTAAGCGAACGGCTGTCGTAAAATTTTTAGAGGTTAAAATACTTTCAACCATGCTTTTTAAATGTTTTTGTAATTGTATAAAATAAAGGAATATATCATAAAAAACTACCAAACGCTAATCGCGTTTTATGACTTTTGCACCAAAATTTCTTCCCCATTTTTTTAAAAATAATAATATAATGAGATAATGTCAACTTGATGTGCAATAATTCCAAATTACGAGCGCAGGCACTATTTAAATAAGGTCGGTATAAATAATACCCGATCGTAATAAGGCAACTTCCAATAATTAACTAATAAATAAACTTGATGTTTACACAAGCATGCTTGTTGAAACATAAAGTTTATTTATTATCCCACTATTAAAAGTTGCGCCACAAAAGTGTACATGTGTGTAAGTACCTTCAGTTAAAACTAGTTTTAGGTCTGTTTGGCAAGGGGTAAAGTGTAGTTTAGTGGAGGACTAAAAGTGGAAATAAGTTAAAAAAAGTTTTGATGCCAAACGCGTTTAATTGAGGTATGTCACAAATGTCAAAAATTTTAAAAGGGCTCTTATGTTTTTATTTATAACCAAATAAATGTAATTTCTACATATTTGGGTTTCTTGTTCTCTATACTTGTTCGTACGAGTGGTCCAAAGACTTCATCGACAAGAATTATGGTTTTAATAAAATGTACCTAGCTTCACGGCCTCGAAAATAGTGTAGTTCTTGAGTGTAGTTGCGTCAAAACTAGTTATAACTTTTTGTTATGCCAAACAGAGCTTTTATCGATAAAACCATAAAGCTCTCATCTCTCTAGAGGCTGCTTTGCCGCTTAGCGGTACGAACTAGCTAACAGCGTGCCTTGAGAGAAACAATAAGAATTTATATAAGTCCATAATAATTTATTAAAATTTCATATATACACGGTTGATATTTGTAATAAAAAAATCAGAAAAAAGGCGGCATGTAAAATTAGTTATTAATGTTTTTATTCGTCATAACTTATTTTATAATCGTTTATCAACATTTCTAATTAGGAGATATGTATATCAATCCTACAAATGGCTTATAATCTCCAATCAAAGCACTAGGGGTAGTAAAAGCACACACAAATATCTAGTTGTTAGGTACATTCAGAGAAACCTATTTTCTTCGTGTTTAAAACTGCCTTACAAAGTTCTTTCTTTTTTTTTTACTAATTTTTATTTTACGCCTTTAAAATAACAAAGGACTTTATTAATTAAAAAAAATAATAATAATTGTTAATCACATGCTTCAATAAGAAAATGTAAACAAGTGTAATTAATGATTAGATGGGTTCAGGTTCTAACTAAATAAAAGTAAAATTTAAATCATTATATTTTTAATATTATTTATATTTTAAGATAGTTACCAAAATTACAAATTAATCGAAATAGTCCTCTATATCAATATCTGGATTTAATATGTCATCACCATATGGCTCTAAATTAATTTGATTCAAAATTAAATTTTCACAAGTTTCTTCTAAATCAGTTTCACCAATTAATACTGCTCCTTGTAGTTTATGGTTTTCTATTACAAACTTGATATATTCCATTTTCTTGGTAGTTCTTAATAAGATTTCATATTTCTTATCCAATTTTTGTCCATTGTAAAGGCCAAGTAATATAACTTTGTATCCAAAGAGTTTAGTTGAGTGTGCAAAAATCTCAAAACAAAAATCTTGCAGTACTTCTTCATTGTTTAAGTGTCCAGCCATACATTTGGCAGCATAGCAACCCATCTGTCGAGCTTGTGTCCATAACTTCATTGGGAACCAGTGCTTTGCAAGAGGCCAATTTGCAGTACAATTATCTCCAGCAGCATAAATATTTTCTATATTAGTTCTCATGTGTTCGTCTACTTGAATTCCTCCTTCTTCAGACAATGCAAGTTTTGTTTTGGTGATAAAGTTTTGTCTTGGAGAGACTCCCGTTGCTGATACTATTAAATCACATTCTAATATTTTACCATCTGTAAGCTTTACTTCTAAGGGATATTCAGACTCCAATAAATTAGACACTGATAAAATTTCATTTTGATAATGAATAGTAACTTGTTTTAATGAATTATCTGTATTTGCCCCAGTAATTAGTAAATTTTTGTACCAATCTGGTCCTAGTGCTGCACCAGACTTTTTAAACTCATCTTCTTCATAACGCATTCGTTTAGTGACTACCTCAGAATCAGAATCCTTACTGTTTAATGAATCTTGAAAAAACTCTGCTGCTCCAGGATCAACAAAAGTAGCAGATATATGGCTGTCCTTAATAACCCAATGTATTTCAGTATTTTTTATTTTATAAACAAGTTCAGATGCAATACCTCCATTACCAACAATTACAAGTCTCTTGCAGTGCTTTAATTTATCTATAAAGGCTTCAACAGAATCTGTATCTCGGATACCCATTATATAATTTGGAAATTGTTCAGACTGTGGAATTAGTTTTGGCTCAGCACCCATACAAAGACATAAATATTTATATTTAATAATTTTACCACTTTTTGTCAATATGTGGGAATGTTCGTTATTAATTTCAATCATTATATCATGAACTACAATAATATTACTGTATTTATCTGTAAGAGAACTACTTGACTTTTCTTCTACATCAAAGTCTGTAATAGTTTTAGTTATGGCTCGCAAATTGGTAACAGTTTTAATTAGTGAAGACTCACTTAGAAGAATAATTGATTTTTCGGGTTCTAGGAATCCTAAAGTTTCTGCACAAGATACTCCAGCAATTCCTCCTCCAACTATTACAAATATTGCTTCCATTATTCTTTATTCGGAAAATATAACGAATAATCGTACTTTCTAAATGGAACGTCGTAAGTTAATAAACCTTTGTCATATGCTCGTTTTATACTTATTTCTAATTCTTGGTGACGTTTTTGACACAGTCCTGTTTTGTTATAGCTTAAGATAGCTCCCGTTTGTGGTGATATAAACTGTTTTAGAAGATCCAAGTTTTCTTCATGTAGAACTAAATATTCATCTCGACAAATAGGACATGGGCTTCCAGTGGAAATTTGTCCACCGCGAATGCAAGTTTTCCTTGTTTTTCTGGGGGAATTGAGCCTTTATGATTTCTTCTATAAGGTACCCACACTGGTTCGTTGCCATACGTTTGTTCATAAGCAGCACTTTTCAAATAACGTAAACTCGTTTCTAGTGGAATTTTTTCGGTTCTGTCTTTGTTAATTTCTCGAGGCGGTAGACGCGGTTCCTCAGTGGTTTTTGATTTTTAAAGGCAGTAATTGCAAACTGTCGTCTACAAATTGTATTCGTTAAACATATTTTTAAATTAAATGAACGTAAAAGCATTTTATTTTTTTTATGATTGCAGAACGAAAAAGGTTAGAAGGGTTAGGATATTTGCTTGCTTGCTTGGTTATTGGCGTTGCTACTCGGCAATTGCCAGCTCGATTTGGAGGTGATCTAGGCTTTGTCTGGCTCTAGGCCATGCGAAGACCACCGACTGTTTCTTGTAATCTAAAAAGTGCTGTGAAAAGTCTGGATTACTGTGTTATTTTATTCGCTATAGGCAAAGCACGGGTATTAGTATCAAATTAAAGGAATTACAGGGATGATACATGCACTATGAAAGGAGAGGAGTATATGCAGCTAGCTATAAAGAAGAGTTGAGCATTTAGTGTAATGTTTTGTTTATGTAATAGCATAATACATTTTCTGCGTGTTTATTATAATTGTTTTCTCTTAAATTCTTATTTCTTTTCTATCTCGGTTGCAGTGGAGAGCTATATGCCAGCGCATTTAGTAGATTCTTACTGATGTACGACTTACAACTATAGGGAGTTATAGTAATCGAGTCTATAAAACTACATGCACAAGTCTGTGTACGTAAGTTGGTTTCATATGGAAAACTTTTTTTATTATTAATTTTAAGAAAAAGTTATTCTTTTCTGTATGCTCTAAAACCTAAAACGCAACCACCAGATATTCAATTCAAAATTGTATTGGTCATCTACGAGGTTTGGCTACAAATGTATTTTTTGCTTAAGGGTAAAGTACTTGTATTTCTGCTATAATCGAAAAATGATAAAAGAAAATGCTGTTTAGAATTAAAAATTACTTTAAAATATGCAATTTTATTTATTTATAAAAAAATCTGCGTTATGGTAAAAATTCAAGTTTGTATATCAGTGATTGTACTGCATCGTTACATAATTATCAGTGATAATTACACAAGTGCATCAAAATTATTGATAATTTTGCTTGAAAGCGTATTGCCTAAAAACCAGGGGCGTAGCTATCCTAGGGCAAACCGGGGCAGTGCCCTGGGGCCCCGGCGTACGGGGGCCCCGCGTCACCAAAAAAATTTTTAAGCGCCTATCGGCAATAAATTTATTTAAGTGCTGTATCTATTTCTAGTCATATTATAAGGCCGAATTGTTATTAAAAATACCACAACAGTCAATTATTATTTAGAGTTCTTAGTATATCGTGAATATTCTCGCTGTTGTCACTATATAAACAAATATGTTTACTTTTAAGTTCAACTCAAGGTTTATCTTAGCTTGCAGTATTTATTAAAGCCGTAATTGGATACCTATAAGAACTGATGGGCTGATTGTGTAAAAATTGAATGACATCGCTATCGCTGCCGATATTAATTGGAGGAGAAACAGAAAAATTAAGAGCAGGCATATTTTGTACTTTGGATAATTCGGAATTAAAGATTCCCATTTAATTTGAGGAATTTGAGGAAGAAGCTTGCGTTCCTAAATTCAAGTAGCTATAATCGGATTAATCGGTCGGGCGGATCGCGAGGGCTTGGCAGTCTTGGCACCACCGCTTTATAATTACGCCTCGTCTTCGGGGAATTCCCTGGTTTCTTGTTTTGACGATTTTAACTCAACGTGAAATATATTATTGTGTCGTGGTGTGATTGTGGAGAAAAACTGTACTACAGTAAAATTTAATAACAAATTTGTGGATTATGAACTGAATGTTTAACTTATATTTTATAGTATTAATAATAAGATTTATTTGTATTGTGCATTTGTGCCTCGTTAGTCGTACCTACAAGGTACCTACTAGAAAAAAGGTAAGTCACATTACTTAATGAATTATATCATATAAAAAGTACCTACCTACTGACATATTTAAAAATTCAATTTTGTATTGAGTAGATAATTGAGGATACATTTTCTCCTTAGACTATTCACTTTCACTTCTCCTCACACTCCTTAGACTATTCACTGTAAAGGATAAAAGGTCATTGATTTTCTCCTAATACTAAATTGAAATATGCGTTTACGCCTGCTCGTATTTCGGATTTATAGCGGGTTTACCCAGCGGATCCAGGGATATGAAGCATAATTTTAATAATATTATTGTCTTTTTGCCCAATTTGGGATTTTGTGGAATTGCACGAGGGTAATGTTTTTCAGTGCGGACTATATATTTGCATGAGTGAAAAAAAATTCAGTATATGACTAAAGTTATTTCAGCCTTATTTTGTCGTAACAGAAATAACCCGACTGACAATTATTCTAGTCAGAGAGTTTGTTACGAGATAGGGAACAACGCAGAAGTCGCATGCCTTAACTTGCCTCTTTATTACTTCAATTAAGGGCATGTATGCATAACATTTTCCTGTTTTTTAATAAGCCCTCTTACAAGAAATGGCTCGATTTTTTTTGTATAAATTATAAATGTACATTTGTCAATTATGTCGCTAAGTAAACCCGCCCTTAATTTCTAAAAGTTTTCTATAGACTAAAATAGTGTTTGTTACTTGTTACACAACTATCCAATGCATTTAAAAATGGTTGTGTATTTTTTTCTTTGCAGGCTCAGCAGACTTCATAATAAAGCGCTGAAATAAAAATAGAAATGGAAGATAAGCGGAAATATTAGTCTGAGGCACAGAAACGAAAATTGAAATTACAAAAAGAAGAAAAATTAAAACAACATGTTAAAATAGAAAATTTTTTAAAAGTTTCTGCCTCTCTTTCTTCTGTAAAAGAACAAGAAAATATCAATATTTCTGAAACAAGTGAATCAACTTCTATTTCTTGTCCCTCCTCTAAAGAACTTTTGCCTTGTACTGAGATTTGTGGTGAAGTTGTCAGCAATGCCATTTCTAGCACCTCAGGCTCCTCTAATAGCAAAATAAGTGTATCTAGCGATCTTGGATTTTTCTTGGGAAAAACTCTTACCGATGAAGATAAAAAGATTATTATTAGTCTTAAACCCAATAGACCTAAAGGTCCATTTCCCAAGGACTCGAAACAAAATGATCGCAGTTTTAGTGAGAGTTATTATTTTTCCACTACAAAATACGGCCCTGTCAATCGTCATTGGCTGTGCTATTCAACTGTACTAGATGCAGCCTATTGTAAATCTTGTTGGCTTTTCTCAAAATTGTGCAGTCCCTGGAGAACAGGCTTAAGAGATTGGAAACATTTATCATCACGCATTGAAGAGCATAGTAAAAGTAAGGCTCATATTGAAGCTTGCGCTGTTCACGACCTTTGGAGAAAAAATCGTGGCATTGACAAGAACCTCGAAGAAGAGATCAGATTTCAAGCGTCGTTCTGGAATATGGTGTTGCAAAGATTATTCAAAATTAAATTACTTCTTGCAAAATGTTCTTTATCATTTCGTGGGCACCGTGACGACGATTTTAGTGGAAATTTTATGGCTCAAGTAAAATTTTTGTCAGACTATGATGATGTTATGAAACAGGTGGTGGAAATGCCTTCTGGATCTGTGCGATATCTTAGCCCAACTATTCAAAATGAATTAATAGATTGCCTTTCAAAAAAACTCACTTTTGAATTAACAAAACAAAGAAATTCCGCGACATTTTTCTCTTTACTTCTTGATACAACTCAAGATATCACAAAGATAGATCAATTAAGCATCGTCATTCGAACTTGTCACATAATTCGAGATAAAGATATGTTATCTCAAAAGTTTGAGATAAAAGAGACTTTTTGGGGTTTTTCCAGCTAAAAGATCATTCTGCTGCAGGAATGACTCAAGAAGTTTTAAACATATTAAAAAATCTAGGTATTCCGCATTGAAAAATGTTATGGGCAAGGCTACGATGGAGCCAGTGTTATGAGTGGGGCTTATAATGGAGTAAATGCTCAAATAAAAGAGTTCAACAAAATGCCGAATATGTGCATTGTGCAAGTCACAACCTAAATTTAGTAATAAACGATGCAGTTAAGTGCTGTAAACAGGTCTCGCAATATTTTGCCACTTTGCAAAATATATAATCTTTTTGGTTTAAGTATTAAAAGATGGGATCTTTTAGCTTCTTTTACCAGTGAATCCAAAACAACTTTAAAATCATTAAATCCAACTCGTTGGTCAGGAAGAATATTATCTATTAGTGCTGTTAAACTTCGTTACCTTGATATTATTAAATCTCTAACAGAAATAGAGTTACAATCTCATAAAAAAGATGAAAGAGAAGAAGCTTCTTCCATTAAATAACAAATGTGTTGCTTTGAAATTGTATTTATTTCAACAATGTTATATAAAATCCTTGCCCAGGTTAACTTCGCCTCAAAAGTTCTTCAAAAGAAAAATATTGATTTAAGTGAATCAGTGACTGTTTTAGAACAAGTAGAAAAGAACCTTACTGAATTAAGATCTTCTTATGAAGTTTTAAAGATTGAAGCTATGGAATTGGCTAACAAATGGAGTATTCCAACGGAATTTACGCAAAAACGTCAACCTAAAGTAAAAAAACACTTTGATGAACTTTTAAGTGATTACAGATTTAATAATAATACCGAAACTTTATTTAAAGTCAATGTTTTTAATGTTGTTATGGACCGTGTTCTAACACAAATTTCTAACAGATTTAAGAGCATAAAAAAATAAATAATTTGTTCGATTTACTTATTCCAAAAATTATATTAAGTTGCGATGAAACATGCATTAAAAATAAATGTACCGCCATTTATAGCAAATATTCTGAAATATTTGATTTAAATAATTTAATATTCCAATACACTAATTTATTAAATATTTGTAAAACAGACCTTAATGACGATCTAACAATTAAGGAATATTTTAATATAATTTTAAGCAAGTATGGTATACTTGAAAGCGACCTTAGTGAAGTTTACTTAATGTTCCTTTTATTTTTTACGTTGCCTGTAACAACTGCCACTGTTGAAGTATCTTCAGTAATATCACGTTTCAGTGACCAACAGTAATCAGCCATCATATTCACATTCCATCGACCTTGGTACCTTGTCTCCATAGTTTTTATGTCTTAGTGAAATCTTTCTCCTTGCTCTTCACTATAATCACCAAGATTATCAGGAAAAAAATCCAGATGTGAATCTAAGAAGTGGAGTTTAATACTCATATTACACCCTAATTTTTTATACCTATCTAATAGGTTTGCAACCTTATTCTTATAGTCAGGGTGTTTGTTATTCCCTAAAAAATTGTTGACAACATCTTTGAACGCCAGTCAAGCTTCTAATTCAATAGTATTCATTGTTACATCAAATTTTTCATCAGCCATCAAAGATCTAATTTGTGGCCCATCGAACACTCCTGCTTTTATTTTTGCATCAGATAATCTTGGAAATTTTTCAGATAAATATCGGAAACTCGCATTATTTTTATCCAATGCCTTAACGAACTGTTTCATCATACCGAGTTTAATATGAAGTGGAGGTAGTAAAATTTTTTTGGATCAATTAGATTATTTCGTATAACATTTTTGGTTCCAGGTTTGAGACTTATTCGGGGATTCCATTGTTTTTGCACGTAGTGCTTTTCTCGAGCCCTACTATCCCACTCACACAAAAAACAAGGATATTTTGTGTACCCTGACTGCTGACTTAACAACATAGTTATAATTTTTAGATCTCCACAAAACTGCCACCGTGTTTTTCATATCCAATTTTATCCAGTAACGTTTCCAAATTTTCATACGTCTCATTCAAATGAACAGAGTGAGCGACTGGAACAGAAGCGTATTGATTAGTGTTGTGTAAAAGAACACCTTTTAAACTCCGCTTCGAAGAATCTATAAAAAGTCTCCTATGCTCCAGGATCATAATGTGCTCCTAACTTTTCAATGAGATCAGGAATATTTTTACAATAAACTAATGATTCTTCTTGACTGAAGAAAGGTACAAATTCTTCTTCACGTTTTCTATACCAAGCAAAATATGTATTCGGAGCTAACAGGTGTTTTGCATGAAGTCTAGACCCAAGAAGTTGAGCAGATTCTTTAGAAAGATTCAAATCTCTAACCAAATCATTCAATTCACCTTGAGTAAATTTCTCTGGTGGATTTAAGATTGGTTCAAAAACTTCTGTTGACTCTTGACGCTGTAAATTTTGTTCTGATGATGTTGAACTAAGATCAGATATTGAGCTTGGAAGGGGCACTGGGATGCCTGGACCGTGTGGAATCGGACGTGTAACTGAGGGTACATTTGCGTAGGCTATCTTGTTTTTATTTTTAGCATTAAAACCTTTTACATTTGTGCAACAAAAATAACAATCATCAATATGGTTAGTTTGCTCTCTCCATATCATAGGTCTGCCAAAAGGTAGAGATTGTCGTTTGCGATTTGTCCACTGCCTCAATTGTTCAACACAAATAGTACAAACTAACTGCGGAGTCCACAATTTAAGTTGTATGTTGAAACCAAAATAAGCATTATATGAGTTTTCCACAAACTCAGAAATTTTTTGTTTTTACTTTGAAGTCATAAAATTTCCACAAATGTAACAAAATGTATCTGCACTATTAATACACTTTCTAGAAGACATTCTGTTTTTAGAAGTTTTTCAACCACTAATCATTAATAAAATGTATTAAATATCAAGTGTGAGACGTAAACAATTTTTTTAAATAAACACAATAATTTCACTAAAAAGTTTGTAAATAAAGTAACTGTTAAGGCTTATTTTCATGTAACCGGTTTGGAATGGTCGCGTTATTGTAGCAACTGATATATTTTCTCACGAGAGGGCGCACAATTTGAGAAACGAGCGCCAAAATTCAAAAATTTAATTTATTTTTGTCAGAAAATATAAAACGGCCAGTAAATTAAATTTACCAAAAATCTGATGTGATACAAAAGTAAGGTCTGATTTTCGTGATTAGCTCTTCAAAACTAGTAAAAAAATTAATCTGAGCTTGGACAAGGAAAATCATGTCGGCCGGTGTTATCTGATTATTTTGATGCACGAGTGTAATTTAGGGAGAAAATTACTTGAAGAAAGTTAATTCATTTAATGAATTAACTTTCTTCAAGTAATTTTCTCCCTAAATTACACTCGTGCATCAAAATAATCAGATAACACCGGCCGACATGATTTTCCTTGTCCAAGCTCAGATTAATTTTTTTACTAGTTTTGAAGAGCTAATCACGAAAATCAGACCTTACTTTTGTATCACATCAGATTTTTGGTAAATTTAATTTACTGGCCGTTTTATATTTTCTGACAAAAATAAATTAAATTTTTGAATTTTGGCGCTCGTTTCTCAAATTGTGCGCCCTCTCGTGAGAAAATATATCAGTTGCTACAATAACGCGACCATTCCAAACCGGTTACATGAAAATAAGCCTTAACAGTTACTTTATTTACAAACTTTTTAGTGAAATTATTGTGTTTATTTAAAAAATTGTTTACGTCTCACACTTGATATTTAATACATTTTATTAATGATTAGTGGTTGAAAAACTTCTAAAAAACAGAATGTCTTCTAGAAAGTGTATTAATAGTGCAGATACATTTTGTTACATTTGTGGAAATTTTATGACTTCAAAGCAAAAACAAAAAATTTCTGAGTTTGTGGAAAACTCATATAATGCTTATTTTGGTTTCAAAATACAACTTAAATTGTGGACTCCGCAGTTAGTTTGTACTATTTGTGTTGAACAATTGAGGCAGTGGACAAATCGCAAACGACAATCTCTACCTTTTGGCAGACCTATGATATGGAGAGAGCAAACTAACCATATTGATGATTGTTATTTTTGTTGCACAAATGTAAAAGGTTTTAATGCTAAAAATAAAAACAAGATAGCCTACGCAAATGTACCCTCAGTTACACGTCCGATTCCACACGGTCCAGGCATCCCAGTGCCCCTTCCAAGCTCAATATCTGATCTTAGTTCAACATCATCAGAACAAAATTTACAGCGTCAAGAGTCAACAGAAGTTTTTGAACCAATCTTAAATCCACCAGAGAAATTTACTCAAGGTGAATTGAATGATTTGGTTAGAGATTTGAATCTTTCTAAAGAATCTGCTCAACTTCTTGGGTCTAGACTTCATGCAAAACACCTGTTAGCTCCGAATACATATTTTGCTTGGTATAGAAAACGTGAAGAAGAATTTGTACCTTTCTTCAGTCAAGAAGAATCATTAGTTTATTGTAAAAATATTCCTGATCTCATTGAAAAGTTAGGAGCACATTATGATCCTGGAGCATGGAGACTTTTTATAGATTCTTCGAAGCGGAGTTTAAAAGGTGTTCTTTTACACAACACTAATCAATACGCTTCTGTTCCAGTCGCTCACTCTGTTCATTTGAATGAGACGTATGAAAATTTGGAAACGTTACTGGATAAAATTGGATATGAAAAACACGGTGGCAGTTTTGTGGAGATCTAAAAATTATAACTATGTTGTTAAGTCAGCAGTCAGGGTACACAAAATATCCTTGTTTTTTGTGTGAGTGGGATAGTAGGGCTCGAGAAAAGCACTACGTGCAAAAACAATGGAATCCCCGAATAAGTCTCAAACCTGGAACCAAAAATGTTATACGAAATAATCTAATTGATCCAAAAAAATTTTACTACCTCCACTTCATATTAAACTCGGTATGATGAAACAGTTCGTTAAGGCATTGGATAAAAATAATGCGAGTTTCCGATATTTATCTGAAAAATTTCCAAGATTATCTGATGCAAAAATAAAAGAAGGAGTGTTCGATGGGCCACAAATTAGATCTTTGATGGCTGATGAAAAATTTTATGTAACAATGAATACTATTGAATTAGAAGCTTGACTGGCGTTCAAAGATGTTGTCAACAATTTTTTAGGGAATAACAAACACCCTGACTATAAGAATAAGGTTGCAAACCTATTAGATAGGTATAAAAAATTAGGGTGTAATATGAGTATTAAACTCCACTTCTTAGATTCACATCTGGATTTTTTTCCTGATAATCTTGGTGATTATAGTGAAGAGCAAGGAGAAAGATTTCACTAAGACATAAAAACTATGGAGACAAGGTACCAAGGTCGATGGAATGTGAATATGATGGCTGATTACTGTTGGTCACTGAAACGTGATATTACTGAAGATACTT